>JAQQSU010009262.1:0-12739 GCA_028627135.1 Pseudochirops cupreus
ATAAGATGTAATGTTGTGAATATTATAATGTTTTGAATGTTTGTCTTGATTTGTAATGGCATAAACAGAGTGTTCACTCTATTTTGTAATCTGAATTCTAAAAGCTGTTCACAGTAGCATTCCTTTGGGAATCTGCTGGTGCATGGCATTACAGATACTCTGTCTATTTTTGATATTATCTGGAAAGTTGTGATTCTGGGTATAATGGTAAGGGAATTTGAAGATCTTCCCTGCCCCTTAATGGGCCTTGAGTGGAACCCAACAGTAGGGGCTTGATTGGCCAGATGAGACTTAGGGTAGCTGTTGAGCCCTCTGGTTTTGAAAACCTAGATATTGGTGCTTCTCTCTCTGGTAACTAACTATGTATGTACATAATGGTCAGACAGTTAGAAGCCCTGTCTGTTGGTCTGTTGAATTATACTATTTTCTCTGTCTGTATTTTTTGTCTGCTTGCAATTTCTGTTTATATTTTCTGAAAATTCAGGGTGCTGACTTTTCCCCGCTGAACTAAGTGAATTAGACACACACACACACACACACATACATACATATATATATATATGCATGTATATGTATATATATACATATATGTGTGTATGTATATATATACATATATATACATATATATGTATATATATGAAATATTTAATTAAAGATTATTGAGCCCTTTAAAGTTGCTTTCCTTTTGTAAAGTAGATCAAAGAACTTGTGTTATCAGCCATCCTAGGTATGTTAGGGTGCTTGCTATTACATTGGGTGCCATAGTTTAAGAAGGACATTGGTGAGCTAGAGAATGTCTAGGAGGAGGGCCTTGGGGCCATATAATATGAGGAATGGTTAAATTAGTTGCTCATATTTAGACTGGAGAAGATTCAGAGAACATGTTAGCTGAAGTTAAGTATTTGAAGAGTTTTCATGTAGAGCAGTGCTTAGATTTGTTCTCTTTGGCCTAGAAAGCAGAACTTTGAGCAATATATGTATAGAGAACCATTTAGAGTACATTAGGAAAAACAAAAACAAAACAAAATAATAAAATAAAATAATATTTCAAGCTCTTATAAGTGCAATGTATTGTCTTAAGAGACAGTATCTTCTTCTTCAAAGCAGATGTTCAAATAGTAGCTAGAACACCACTTATCAGGTGAGTTATGGTGGGGATTCCTTTTGTGGATGAATGGCTACTGAAATCCCTTTCAATTTTTAAATTCTGTATTTTTCTGTATGTGCCACTGCCTTTCCTTCATAACCTTTAACTGCGTTTTGTGCTAGGGACACAGGCCTATAGTAGCCACTTTTTGCTCGATCTTCTTTTTTCTATCAGAATCCCAGAGGTGACCCAGGATTGTGCCTGAGACTGGTCAGTGGTGGAACTGTTGCTGGGAGGTAGCAGGAGCTGTTCTCTCCTCTGCAGGAACTCCTACCTCTCTGTTGACTAGATTGTTTGCCATCTGAAATTTTTATAACTTATGAAGAGGAGTATTTTCTAATGAACTGTGGTCTGGGAAAGAGAATATTTCAGTTCTAATTCCATTTCTTCTAGCTGCTCAAACTTGTGCTAGCTAGGTCATTAATACTACTATCATCTTTTACATTGTATGTTTTTGTTCATCCTTCATTTTTTAAGAGGACCAGTGATATCCTAAGGTGATGACTTACATGTGAATTGGATTTAAATGAGGCTGAGATACACAAAGTCATCAGCCTTACTCTCTCTTCCTGAGTCATCAAAATCCAGTGGTAAGACAGAAATCAAGATGACTGGCTTTAGCCTGGGATTCAGGGGATGACCTTGGCTCCTTTGATATCTGACCAAGATTTAAGTGCTCCACAGTGCTTGCTTTAGCTGCCTTGGGCCATTGGAATAAATTGTTCTCATCTACCCATTCCACTGGGGGAAGTCTTTACACACTTGGGTTAGACATCCCCCTAACTCAGTAACAGGTTTGAGGTCTATCAGTTACCCTCAACCTGGTTTACTCTATCTGCTGAGACAGTTTTATCAAGGAGTGACTGCTGTGCATCTATAGCTTTTTGGAGCTTCAGTGAGAGTTGGGTGAAAAGGTAGACACAAAAAGTGGATGAGTAGTCTTGGAAAGTGCTCAGTAAACTCTCATAGCAGAGATGTTTGTCCTCCTTGAACACCCCACACTCCCCTACCTTTGTTAAGTGCTATCATAAATATCAGAATCAGTCTTAGAATTCAAAAGAAGCTTAACAGTAACAACAAAAATAATGAAAACATTACTAATAGCACTTACATAGTGAATTAAGTTTTCAAGTTACTTTACACATACTATTCTCATTTGTCCTCACAACAACCCTGGAAGGAAGATATTACTCTCCTTGTTTTACAAATGAAAAAACTGAGACCCACAGTGGTTAAGTGCTTTTCCCTTGGTCACACCACTATTAAGCATCAGAGACAGGATTTGAACTCTTCTTCCTAATTTTAAGTCCAGCACTCTCTCTCTATGTAATTTCTTCTACCTGATGCCAATCTGAAGCACACATCTCTGTAACATTTTTGACAGGAAGTCTTTCAGTCTCTGCTTGTGCCTTTCTTATAATAAGGTAACTCAGTGCCTCAAAGAGGCAGCTCATTTCATTGTCACACAATCAGTAGCCACATGCTGTAAATTCTGCTTCATCAGTAACTCTCACGCTTTCACCCTAGTAAAGACCCTCAAATGCTCCTGTAATTGTTTCCTAAATGGATTTCCTGCCTCCTGTCTATTAATTCTCCAATTCATGCTTCATACAAATGTCCAAACACTCTTCTTAATCTGTTACTCTGATTACATCACTGCTCTATTCCAGAATCTTGAAGTGGTGCCCTATTGTATAAATTTCAAATCTTGGATTTCAAGAAGTCAACAGTTTGATGTGGTTTAGTTAAATGCAATAAAACTTTTATAAGCTGCAAACAAGTTTATTTTGACATTGGTGTGGATAGTTTATAGAGAAGGAGAAAATGAAGACAAAGAAGATGCTTACCAGAGATAATTGTAATTGTCCAGGGAAGAAATAATGAGGGCTTTAAAAAGAGTGGTGACACTGAAATTTGGAAGACTCAGATGGAATTGTGAAGAATTTCAGGGGTAGAATGATCTGAATTATTGAGGTTTCATGACTTAGAATATTAATGCCATCAACAGAAATAAGAAATTCAAGAGAATGGTCAGAGGATAGATAGCTCATAAGTTGAGGCTTGGTTATGTAGATAGAATATAGATAAGGAGATCTAGCACATTGCTGGAAATACAAAATTTGATTCAGTGAAGGAGTTTGACATTAATTAAGATGTAGATTTAAGTGTTATTCACACAGAGGGAATTAATAAGTTGGACAAAGGAGAGAATAGAAGAGTGGTGAGGGCAGAGAATAAAAAGGTTCCCTCACTTAGATTGTAAAAGGAAAATAAACCTTGAAGGACACTAAGATGCAGTGCTTGGGGGAAGACTGAGAACCAGAGAGCAGTATCATGATAGGAAAAGAAAGAATGAGTATCAAAAAACAAGTGGTGGTCAAAAAGGAGGAGGCGGGGGAAGAGTGTTGGATTTGAAGTAAGGAGTGCTGAGTTCAAATCGCAGGCACAGCCTTGTAACCATCATGAAGACATTGTATGTCTTAGCTTAATTCCTTGTCTGAAAAATGAGGATTTTTATACTGCTTACCACACAGGGTTGTTAGGTGCAAAGAGCTTTTGTAAAGCTTAAAATACTGTCAAAATGCTATTTTAAGTTCTAAGAAATGATTTATGATAATGGAGGGGTGGGGAAAGGAACACATTGGAGTAGATTGAAGCATGGAGTAGGAGGCAATGACCAAAGAAGGGATATCAAAAGACAGTGACTAAATGCAGAATGAAAGACTCAATAAAGTTGTGATCTCAGAAGAGGGAGAAAGTCTTTCTAGACTGGAGTGAAGACTTTATAGGAGGATGTGGGGAGCTCCCACAGAGGAATTGGGCACATTTGTACAACAGTTCAATAATTAGGTAATTCACTGAAATTGTAGGTGCAAAAGTCAGAGGGGAAGAAATGACCAAATGAATTCAGATGCCTTAACAATACTGAATCCTCTGTTACAGCCTATATGTTTTGGTCTTTTTTAATGACTATGAAGTCATCAACTACATTTTTCAAGGTTACTTCCCAAGCAGAATGAAAGAACTTCAGAGTGGGAAGTGACTTCAAAGGTTGTCCAATCAGACCTCTACCTGAACAAGTGCCTCCATTAAAACATCCTGACAAGTGGTCATTTAGTTACTTCTTGAACACTTCTGACACTTGGTGACCTATTAGCTTCTAAGGCAGTTTTTATTTACATCACTAAATTTTTAGAATTCTAAGATTTCAACCCTACAACTGACCCAACATATATGTCAAGTCAGTTACTTCTGTGATGTGATAGTGGTTGCAAGGTCTTGACTGCTCCCAAATTACTTTTCAGTCAAACTTGTATTTTGTTACTTTTGCTGCTGACTGTCTTGAAATCACTGTTGTTATTGGCCATACTTCTAACTTTCTGGACTTCAGCACCGTAGCTGGAGTATTATTAGCCCTGAACCTCACTCAGGGCTTGAGGCCTCTTCACTTTGGAACCAACTTCATCCACATATTAGAAATGTCTGCAATGCCAACTCTCTTCTTTCTTCTCACATTAGTAAGTTCCTTGTGGGGCTGACATTTTGGAAAGGGGCCCAGCTTCACTGGTGTTCATTCTCTTTCTGGACTTAAACATCTTGCTCCTGCTGCTGGTATCCCTTCATTTTCCAGCCCTCTTTTATATACTGTCTTCCATCATTAAAATGTAGCTCCTCAATTTGGAACCAGGCCCAAAGGGCTATAAAACTGCATATCTTTTGATCCATCAATACCACTACTGGAGCCGTATCCCAAAGAGATCATAAAAATGTGAAAAGGACCCACATGTGCAAAAATATTTATAGCAGCTCTTTTTGTAGTGGCAAAGAATTGGAAATTAAGGGGATGCCTATTAATTTGGGAATGGCTGAACAAGTTGTGGTATATGAATGTAATAATGGACTGCTATTGTGTTGTAAGAAATAATAAGCAGGTAGACTTCAGAAAGACCCAGAAAGACTTATGCAAACTAATGCTGAGTGAAGTGAGCAGAACCAGGTGAACATTTTATAGAGCAACAGCAACATTGTGTGATAACTACCTATGACAGATTTAGCTTTTCTTAGCAGTACAATGATCCAAGCAATTCCAAAAGACATAATGAAAAATGCTATCCACATCCAGAGAAAGAAGTCTGAAGTCTGAATGCAAATTGAAGAATACTAATTTCTCTCTTTTTTTCTTTTTTGTGATTTTTTGGTGATTATTCTTTCACAACATGGCTAATGTGGAAATATCTTTAACATGATTGTACATGTATAACTTATATCAGATTGCTTGCTGGAGAAGGAGAGGGTGAGGAAAAATTTACAAAAATGAATGTTGAAAACTGTCTTTACATGTAATTGGAAAAAAAATGGAAGTACTACAGGAAAAATGTAAACTCCTTCAGGGCAATAACTGTATTTCTTTTTGTTCATGTTCATGTTTGTGTTTCCAATAATTATCACAGTGCCTGGAACATAATAAACACTTAATAAATTTTTGCTGAGTTACCTATAATTTAAGGATACCTTTGGGCTATGCAACAAAAAAAGAAATACGTTCTCTCCAGAGAGCTTCAAGAATTACAGAACAGTATAGTTTGAAGGGACCTTAGCAACCATTTTAGTTTCTTGCATGTTCCCAGAATGGTCCCCCAGTACAACATACCCAACAAGTGGTCTTAAAGCAGAGATTTTAAGACCCCTCTCCACCAAGGGTGAGCCTACCAAATCATGCAGCATCATCTTTTTCACTTTTATTGGATAAGTCTCACTATTAAGTATGATTTTTTTTCCTGGACATTAAGTCTGAACTTGGTTCTTTGTAACTTGCACTTTATAACTTATTAGTTCTCCCCTTAGGGAACAAATCTAATTCCTTTTTTCAAATAACAAATCTGCAAATTCTTGAGTGGAATCATAGGCTCATAGACTTACAATTGAAAGGGAGCATAACTTGCATCTAATCTGACCCCAGTATTTTAGATGTGAAGAAACTAAAATCTACAGAGGTTAAGTGACTTGTACAGGATAAGTCACTAATGGCAGTTCTCTTGTTCCACCCTGGATTTTCTTTCTCTTCCCCAGGCTAGACATCTCCCAATTTCCTCAATCAATCTTTTTGTGTTAAAGACTTGAAGTCCTGTGTTTTGCATGACTTCACATATCATGTGATATGTTTGATTTATATGATTGATAGCATATTGCTGGATTTCTCAGTGGGTTGGGGAGGGGCTGGGAGGGAAAGAGATGATTGATTTGGAATTCAAAATGTAAAAAAAAAACAAACCTTAAAAATAAACAAACAAATAAAAATCAAGCCTCTTAACTATGCTCAATATTCTCCTCTGGATATTCTCAATGTCCTTTCTAAACTATGGTGCCTCAAATTGAATACTACAGGTTAGATGAATTCTTGAGAACTTTCATGAAGCATCTTTAGAAAATATAGTTTAGTGGAAAGTTCACTGAACCAGTGTGCTCCAGTTAGAAGGCTAGAGGCCTAGGCCTGGATTAACCACTAACTAATAATGTCTCTGGGTCTCAGTTTTGTCCCTTTTCAAAATGAATGGATTGACTTAGATAATCTCTTTGGTTCCTCTCTGCTCTAACATTCTATGATTCTACTTAATGTCTTTTTGGCAATACCTTATTTCATTTCCACTTTGGAATTTGCAGGGATTATTTACCCTATCACATTCTTTGTTTTAAATATAAATATTTCTAGTAGTGATAAAGCATCCTTTTTATTTATTTCCTACCTTCTGAATTCTGACAGTGTTACTGTAATATATTTAGAAGTGTGATCTCAGTCTATGATCACACTTCAATGTCTTTCTTCCAGAGGATGATAGTGACCTGAATGGGTTTTAGTTTGGAAGAACAGATTCTAAATGGTAGCTATGGGGGAAGTGACAGAAGTTGAGAAGGTGAAATCATTAGGACAAAATGCATGTGAGGTACCTTTAGGAAGGGAAAAAAATTAGAGGCTCACCATGTGATATCTGTAATTCATCCAGGACAGGGACAGTGAGCAAGAGAGGAAAAAGAAAACACAAAAATATAGGGTGATTGCTTTTTGATGTCTGGTTCCATCTTTTTTTAATGGAAGGAGCATATGGTCAAGACACTAGAAATCTATGATTGAATATTGACTCTAACAGTAGCTAATTTTATGATATTGGTCAAGTTATCTTTAAAATAAGGAGGGTGGGCAATATGATCTCTGTGGTTTTAGCCATCTTTAAGTTAGAAGCACCTCTAAGAGTAGTGGGAAGAAATTCTCCTGTTTCTGGGGATTAGGTCTTTCTATTCAAAGTCCAGTTAGATTTATTTGGTACAAACCAGGGTGATCAAGTATGACTATGTTTGAATAAGACGCCAGTGGATGTTTTCTCTACAGGACTTTGAAATTTTCCCTTTGATAAAACCTTCCTTGAATTAAATCTCCTAAAGGTTTTTTTTTTTAAAAGAGTTGGTCTTTTTGTTTTAGAAGTTTATATGAAAGCAGCAATGGGAAATTGGTAAAAGTGGAGATGAACCAGTGGTGTGCTAATAAATGCTTAACAAATGATGCTTTGAAAAAATATGACACATTTTAAATTTTAATTTGCATTATTGATATTTCGTCACTTTCAAAGTGTTTATTTGTTTATTTTTAGTTTTCAACATTCACTTCCATAAGATTATGATTTCTAAAATTTTTCTTCCTCCATCCTTGCTGTATTCCCCAAAGTGGCATGCAACATAATATAGGCTAATAATGTACAATCATATTAAACATATTTTCATATTAGTCATGTTGTAAAGAATTAGAAACAAAGGGGAAAATCACAAAAAATAAGAAACAACCAAAAACAGAGAAAATAGTATGCTTCAATCTGCATTCACACTCCACAGTTCTTTCTCTGGATATGGATAGCATTTTCCATCATGAACCTTTTGGAATTGTCTTAGATCATTGCATTACTGAGAAGAGAGAAGTCTATCAAAGTTGGTCATCGCAAAATGTTACTGCTACTGTGTACAATGTTCTCCTGATTCTGCTCACTTCACTCAGTATCAGTTCATGTAAGTCTTTCTAGGTTTTTCTGAAGTCTGCCTGTTCATCATATGTTATGGAACAATAATATTCCACTGCATTAATATGCCACAACTTATTCAGTCATTTCCCAATTGATAGCTATTCTCTCAATTTCCAGTTCTTTGCCACCACAAAAAGAGGGGCTTTAAATATTTTTATACGTGTGGGTACTTTTCCAATTTTATGATCTTTTTTGGGATACAGACCTAGAAGTGGTATTGCTGGGTTAGAGGGTATGGGTATGTACAGTTTTATAAGTTCTTTGGGCATAGTTACAGATTGCTTTCCAGAGTGGTTGGATAAGTTCATAACTTTACCAACCATGCATTAGTGTTCAAATTTTCCCAAATGTTCTTCAACATTTATCATTGTCCTGTTTTTTTTTTTTCATGTTAGCCAATCTGATATGTGTGATATGGTACTTGAGAGTTGTATTAATTTGCATTTCTCAAATCAATAGTGATTTAGAGCATTTTTTTCATATGTCTATTACTTTCTTAAGCCTATACAATTAATAAAAGAATAAATCAATCTTCAAATTGGGCAGATTTCTTTTTTTTAAAGAGCATATTATTTTCCCCCAGTTACATGTCAAGAAAATTTTTAACATTCGTTTTTACAATATTTTGAATTCCAAATTTTTCACCCTCTCTCCCTTCCCTGCCCTCCTCTGGAAATGGTCAGTAGGTTGATATAGTTTATACATGTGCTATCATGTAATTTTTTTTACTATATTAATCACATTTATGAAAGAAGAAACAGATTAGAAGAAAAAAAACACAAGAAAGGTTAAAGTAAGTAAAAAAATATTCCTCAATCTGCATTCAGAGTTCATCAATTCTTTGTTTGAATGTAGATAACATTTTCCTTCTTGAATCCTTAGTATCTGTGTTGGATCATTCTGTTACTCAGAAGAACTGAGTCATTCATAGTTGATCATCACACAATATTGCTGATACTATGTACAATATCTTAACTGGTTCTTCACATTTCACTTTGCTTTGTTTAATATAAGTCTTTCCAGATTTTTCTGAAATCTGCCAGTCAATCATTTCTTATTGCATAACATCATTCCATTACATTCATATACCATAACTTGTTCAGCCATTCCCTAGCTGATGGGAATTCCCTCAATATCCAATATTTTGCAACCCACAGAAAGAGCTGCTATAAATATTTTTGTACATGTAGGTCCTTTTCCCTTTTTTATGGTCTCTCTGGGATACAGACACAGTAGTGGTATTGTTGGATCAAAGGTTATGCACAATTTGATTATCCTTTGGGAATAGTTCCAATTTGCTTTCCAGAATGGTTGGATCACTTCACAACTCCAGCAACAGTGCATCAGTGTCCCAATTTCCCCATATCTTCTCCAACATTTATCATTTTCCTCTTCTGTCATATTAGCCAATCTCTATGCGCGCGCGCGCGCGCGTGTGTGTGTGTGTGTGTGTGTGTGTGTAATACCTCAGATTTGCTTCAATTTGCATTTCTGCAATTAAAAGTGATTTAGAGCATTTCCTCATAAACCTATGGATAACTGATTTCTTCATCCAAAAACTGTCTATTTATATACTTTGATCATATAGCAATTGGAGAATGACTTATGTTTCTATAAATTGGCTCAGTTCTCTATATATTGAAGAAATGAGGCCTTTATCAGAAATACTCTGTAAAGATTGTTTCCTACCTTTCTGCTTTCCTTCTAATCTTGTTTGCATTAGTTTTATTTGTATAAAAGCTTTTAAATTTAATATAATCAAAATGTTCTGTTTTACATTTTGTAATGCTCTCTCTTTTTTGCTCAAAATTCTTCCCCTCCCCAAAGCTAACTTATTTAAATTTTCTAATATTCTATTTACCTGCTTATTTTCTTTCTTTCTGGTTTGCTGAGGTGAGGTGGGGCTGGCTGCTTGTTTACTGGAATGCTTCCTGCCCTCAAATGCACTCCCATTTTACCTGAGTGAGACAGACCTTTCTTTCTGATCTTCTAAGTTTCTTATGCTAAAAGATTGTTTCACCCCCACTTTTTTGCTGCTCTTCTGTGGTTCTGCTGTTCCAGGATTTCTTTTGAGGTGCTATTTTATGGTTGTTTAGAGATGAATATGGGAGAGTTACAGTGAATTACTACTCACCTTGCCATCTTGGCTCCCAGGAGCCCCCTGAATTGTCCTGATTTCTTAAGCAAAATGATCACATGAAAGTTTTATCAATCAGTCCACAAACCTTTTTGAGATGACTCCAGCATTCTTCTGCGAGGACAAAAGGCTTAAAGGCAGATACAGAAATGCCAAGGAAAAGACATTATTAACATTGAAAGAATGGGAAAAATGTTTTACATCAGACAGGATAGAGCATGAGAAAATGTCATTAGATTAAAAAAAGACATGGGATTTTTTTTCTGGGATTATGCTGGACACAGGAGGATGTCAACTCTCCTTTTTTAAAATATACAATTGAAGTTTGTGTAGTTGTAATTACCTAGCTATCATGGTGCTCACATTAAGCCTAACATTCTATAAGTTTGGACAGGGCCAAGATGACTGCATAGAAACAGGAAAATTCCTTGTGCTCCTCCCACAACCACCTCAAATACCTATAAAATATGGCTGTAAACAAACTTTAGAGCTACAGAACTCACAATGGCAGAAAGAAACAAATCTCCCACTGAAGGCAGCCTGTCATGCTGTATCACCAATGCAGCATTCACAATGCCTACAGTAACTATAAGTATGCTGATATGGTTATTAATCATGAAATGTAACAGGCTCTCTACATAAGAAATATAGCTAGAGCATTCATTTAAATACCAGAAAACTGAGTCCCAAAACCAGAAAGTCAAAGCCAACACAGTAGTTATGAAGTTGGCACATGTAGTTAAAGTAGTAAACACCCACATTCTCAAGCCTTCAAAACAGGACAGGCTACCTCAGGCAAAGATCTTCCTCTCCTCACACATGCAAGTGCTCAGCGTCCAGGCAGCTTACTCCCAGCAGCTCTGGCCCCAGCAGTTCCCATCCCTGGCAGTCCTCAGCAGGAATCCTTAACAGAGATTCTGGCCTGCTCAAAGAAAATGGAGTTCGCAACCACAGCTGCTGCCTCTGCCGCCGCTTCCAGTCCGCACCTCACAGAGACTAGCTTGGTTCTGGCATTCTCTTCCTCCACCCCTTCCTGCTACATCAGCAAGTTCAAGGGGCATGGAAGATCTTCATATCCCAGTATCATTACACATGCCTATAGGAAGAGTCCATCATAGGGTGCTGGGAGCAGAGGCCATCCCTGCGTGAGCTGTGATTTTAGCCTCACATCAGCCTCCACCAGTGACTGACAGAGCAAACTGCAGGAGAGTGAAGCACCAACAGCTGTGGTGGTTTCCAAACTTATCAACCCATAAATGTCAAAGACAAAGTAAAAGTTCAGTGCAGAACTCTGTTGGAACTGGGGAGGGATGGTAGAGGATCATGGTCCAGCCTCTGCCCCCAGAGTGAGAAATGATGGAGGCTTGGTGGCTGTGCAGCCACCATGTGGCTGCTTCCAAAGCTCCTGGCCTGCAGATGGTAGAGGGACCAAGCAGTCATTCAGAGGGTAATTGCTCTTGTTTTAAACTGCTTGGATGTAGATCTCTGTCTTGGGTAGCGGTCCTGGGGTATGTGGCCAGTGGGCCAGAGCTTGTGGGGGCTTCAAAGAGGGCACCCAACTAATAGTTCCAGCAGCTGCAAAAAACTCAGCTATTTGAGACAAAGCTCTCCTCTCTGGAAGCAGAGTTCTACTGTGGCAAAGAGCTCAAAAGTTAAGTAATTGAGTGGCAACATTATCAAGCAGAGGAAGCAAAGCAAGCACAGGAATCAAATCTTAGATTCCTTTTTTGGGGACAAGAAGGATCAAAGCATGTAATGGGAGGAAGACAACACCATCAGAACTCTTGCACCAAAAGCTTTCAGGAAAAATATGAAGTGGTTACAGGCCATGGAGGAGCTCAAGAAGGATTTTGAAAATCAAGTAAGAGAAGTGGAGGAAAAAGTGGGAAGAAAAATGAGAATAATGCAAGAAAATCATGAAAAGTGAGTCAACAACATGACTGAAGAAAATAGCACCTTAAAAAATAGACTAACTCAAATGGCAAAAAAAAAAAAAGCCCAAAAAGTCAATGAGGAGAAAAATGCCTTAAAAAGCTGAATTTGCCAGATGGAAAAGGAATTTCAAAAGTTGACTGAAGAGAATAATTCCTTCAGAATTAGATTGGAGCTAATGGGAGCTAATGACTTTATGAGAAATCAAGATACTATAAAACAGATCCAAACAAATGAAAAAAATAGAAGGCAATGTGAAATATCTCATTGGAAAAACCACTGACCTGGAAAATACATCCAGGGGAGATAGTTTTAAAATTATTGAACTACCTGAAAGCCATGGTCAGAAAAAGAACCTAGAAATCATTCTTCAAGAAATTCTCAAGGAAAATTGCCCTGATATTTTAGAACCAGAGGGCAAAATAGAAATTGAAAGAATTTACTGATCACCTCTTG
>JAQQSU010009263.1:0-12738 GCA_028627135.1 Pseudochirops cupreus
GGAGGGGAAGGGAGTCACAAATCAGGTGTGAATTAGCCCAGGGCACGTGGTTAAGTCCGCCTCCTCTTCTCTCCTGTCCGGGAGTACTGGGCCATTGGGAGGCAGAATGGGGCGGGTTCAAGGCGCTTGACACCCGCTTGCGCTGCGCCATGACGTCAGTAAACATGGCGGCCTCCTGCAGCCTTCGGCTACTATCCACTTGTCCCTGACTGAGCACGGGTGGTGCCCTAGTCACAGTTCTAGGCAGCGGCGGCCTCTACCCGGCTCTCACCATGCTCCCCTTCGGTAGCTGGGGTAGCCGGGTAGCGGCTCGCCTCAGCAAACAGCGCCTGCCGCTGTCCCGCTCTTGCGGAGGCCGCGCGGTGCCGCACTACGACGTGGTGGTCATTGGCGGGGGGCATGCGGGGACGGAGGCAGCGGCGGCGGCTGCTCGCTGTGGCTCTCGGACTCTGCTCCTCACGCACCGCGTGGACACTATTGGTAAGAGCAGCTGCCGTGGCGGGGTCGGGGCCGGGCGGGAATAGGCCCCGAGTGCGCCTGCCCCCCCCCCCCCCCCCCGCGGAGACTCCCACGGCTTCCGAGGGGGTGCGAGGGAGGGGCCTCAGATTGGGGGGAAAGGAAGTTAGGTCGGTTGCTGAATTAGTTTTCCTGCGGAATGCATGCCATCATTTGTTCATACTTAGGGAAAGGGAAGGAAATTAGTCACTTTCTTTTTAGTCCTGAGCAAATCTCAACTTTTATGGGACTCAGTTTCCTCTTGTGTGAAGTGAGAGGGTTGTATGAGATGTCTTTTCCAGTCTTTAAATTAGAGGTTCTTTATCGTTTTTGTGTCCTGGGTCTCATTAGCAGTCCGGTAAACCCTATGGACTTCTTCTCAGACAGAATGTTTTTAAACACATAGAATAATTATGTAAAGTGACAAATGAAATCTGTTATATTTGAAATACTGTTATCAGATATTTTTTTTACAGACAAGTTCAAGCTTGCCGAATTAAGAACCCTTGTCGGTGACTCAGTTTTTCCCGAGATGCCTCCCCCTCCCCCAAAGAAGTCCTCCTTGCCCTCCAGAAAGTTTTGTTCTCTCCAGTCACAGATAGCACTTTTGATCTCTCATCTGCATTTATTCTAATAATTCTAATTTTCGTTAAAATTTGTAATTTTGTTATCATAGTTGTTTCTATTATAGTTACTTGTGCCTCAACCCCACCCCTACTAGGTTATAAAATCCTTGAGTACAGAGCTCTGTTTTATATAATTTTGTATCCCCACTGCTTAGCATAATTCTTTGCACATAGTTGTCTTTAATAAACATTTGCTCAATAGAATTTTGTGAAATATTTCTAGAGGTGTAAAGCTGTAATTTCCACATTTTATGCCAAATCTTTATGTTGTACTCAGCATGTAACCATTAGAATAGGAATGTAACTTGCAAAGAGGCTTGGATGGTGGAAGAAAAAGCAGCCAAAGTAAAGAAAAGCTATGTGTGAATCTCCATGAAACTCTGAAAATATCCAAGAATCAATTGATAATTTGACTGGTTGTGCTGTAACATCATCACTACTTAGGACTAAAAGTTCAATTCTAAGATTTTGGTCCAGTTTCTTTAATTGAGAGGATAAATCACAAAACTCTAGAGATAGCAGGCTTAATATTAAATCATTAGTCTGATGTGGCTTCCAGAAAAGCTAATATCTTGGACTGCTTAAAGAGACACGTAACTTGTAAGAACAGAGAACTGATTGTCTTTCTATATTCTGTCATGCTCTAACTACATTTGAAGTGTATGTATGTATGTATATATATATACATATTCATATGTATTAACTTCACTAATAATATGGGAAAGTCCAAAGGAAGGCAGTCAGGTTATGGAAGCTTCTTGAGTGCATGTCACATGAAATTCAGTTTAGGTGATGAGGTGCAGACTCTGGGAGCCCCCTTGACCTCTCCTTGAATCTTTGAGGTACAGGCTCTGGGAAATCCCTTGAAGTCTGATTAAATCCTCCCATTTGATGAGGCATTTGCTGAGGCCATAAGTTTTTCATTATGGGTGGGCCCAAACCTCTGTTACTAGCCTAGCCCTCCATTGTCCATCTACTAACCACCCTTGAGCCTATCAAAATATCAATCCACCCTTGCATTGATCTCATTAACTCCTCCTGAAGACCCTCCCCAAACTTATTCCTGGAGTCTGACCTCATTGACTTCTCCTGAAGACCCTCCCCAAGCTCTTCCTCTAGATCACTCCTAGATTTCTCTGTACATAAGACCCCATCTTCCCTTCATGTGGTGTGAGAACACCGTAGAATGACCTAGCACACACTTATTCTGTAACAGACTTACTCTATCATAGACTTACTCTGTCCTGCTTGCCCAGTGCAAGCATCACAGATACCTGGGCTCCTTAAGAGTCTACCCATATGGCGAACTTTCAATAAACTTTACTTTTCCTTGTCTAAGAGAAGACTTGAGTCGAATTCATTCAGCAGGACCTGGCTTGTTGGTATTTTGGGGTCTCAAGCACCCCTAACCCTCTTTATGGGTAACCTCTTCAGAAGAAACTAGTGTCATTAAACCTCTAGAAGATAAAATTGGAAGGAGAGAGGGAGATGGGAAAGGGTACACTATAACAGTGTTCATGTATTTGAAAACTATCATTTAGGGTTAAACTTGTTCTGTTTGACAGCAGCAGAACCATGAACAGTGAGTAGACATTGCAAAGAGACAGTTTTAGGTTTCTAAGTCAAGGAAAAAAATACTTAACAGTTAAAGCTGTTCAATAGTTGAATGAGCTGCCTTGCTAGGTAGTGGGTCCCTCATTGGAGATCTTCAAACAGAGGCTAAAAAAGAATACTTGTTAGGTATCTTATATAGTAGGGATTTTTTTTTTCAGTATGGGTTAAATCGGATGGAAGTTAACATATCTTAGTTGATGGATTTGCAAAAAGAATTGATTGGGTTTCCCCCCTTGCTCTCCTGCGGCTTGTTTTTTGATTTGTCCATTGCGTTCACTACCTACTTAATACCCAGGCATTGCCACCAGCAACCAGAGAGACCTTCATCAGAAGTTGACTCAGAGTTTTCATTGAGAAAATCATCATAGAGGATGTCTTACGAGTGTTCTAGACTGTCCAGGCTGATCCAACTATATTGAAATATGAGAAACAGAGAAATAAGAGAGCTGGAGGACAAAGGAACACAAGGAGGTTCATAGTCAGATAGGCCAAATTCCAGGCAGTTGTTGAACCACCTCAAAGTCTTGGAACACCATTTGAATATCTTACCACAGAATGTCTTCCTGGTGATTGGATTAATTATTTTGTGAATTAGCAGTGCAATTATTCTTTCTTCCTTCCTTTGATCTCAGGTATATACCTTGATTGCATTAGATTAGTTTAAAAAGTTGCTTAAATAACTTGAATTATTACAATATAATTATATATGAGTCTGGGTTGTAATACAATAGAAAGAATTTTGGGCCTGGATTGAAATCCCATCTCTGAAATTTAACACTTGTATTACTTGAGGCAAGTCACTTGATCTCCTTGGGCCTCAGTTTCCTTACCTGTAAAGTGGAGGGAGATGAATTAGATGGCATTTTGAGGTTCCATGCAGTTCTAGAAATCAGTTTTGATAATCACTAGAATCTTAAGAGTTGTTAAGTCATTATCAATTATCATTGTGGAAAGTTAGTCTAAATATGTTAATTTATTTTGCTTTACTGCTTATTACAAGAGAGGGTTGGGAGAGGGAGTTGGAGAGGAAATCTGGGAATTGACAATAATGTTTAAAAAAAAGGGAAGGAACATCAATAAACAAGAACAACAAGAAAATAAAGCTTGGCTAAGTATGAGACACGGTGCTTGTTTAGTTGTTGTTGACCTGGCTTTCATTTGCCTCTCGTGGTGATGATTGAAAAAGGTAATCTTTGTTTTGTTTTGTTTTGATGTGTTCTTTTCTCAGGTCAGATGTCATGCAATCCCTCCTTTGGAGGCATTGGGAAAGGGCACTTAATGAGGGAGGTGGATGCCCTGGATGGTCTGTGTTCTCGAATTTGTGATCAGTCTGGTATACATTATAAAGTACTGAATCGGCGTAAGGGCCCAGCTGTCTGGGGTCTCCGAGCTCAGATTGATAGGAAACTTTACAAGCAGAAGATGCAGGTAAGAATTAAATAAATACTTTTGACCTTGTTGAGCACCCTCCCTTTCTCTCCTCTGGGTGTATGTGACATTGCTCTCTCTTGGTTCTTCTCTTACCTATTTCATAACCTCTCAGTCTCCTTTCAGGTGCCATCTATATCATGCCCCCTAGCTGTAGGTGTATCCCAACACTCTGGCCTGGCCCCTCCTCTTGTTGTAGTTTCTCGTGTGGTGATCTCATCAGCTCCTGTAGTTTTAAGTCTGTATGAATATGACTCCTAAATCAATCTATCCAGTTCTAGTTTTTCTTCCAAGTTCCAGTGATACATTTCCAACTGCCTCTTGGATATTTCAAGCTGGATTTCCCTTAGGCTTCCCAAATTCATTGTGTGGAAAACCGAAGGTGTCATCTTTCCTTTCAACCCTTCTCCACCTCCCTTTCACCCCTTTTCCCCCAATAATATTCACTTTCAAACTGTCTTAATTTTTGTCAAGGGTACCACTATCCTTCCAGTCAGCCAGGTTCATGTAATCCTTGATTTCTGACTCTCCTTCACCCCACATATCCAGACAGTTGCCAAATCTTAAGATTTCTACCTTCACAATATCTGTTACATCTATCCTCTTCGCTCTACTCACATGGTCATCTCCCTAGTTGGGGCCCCTAGCACCTCTTACCTGGACTTTTGGATTAGCTTTCTAATAGATCTTTAATAGACCTCGTCTCTCCCTTCTTCCGTTCATCTTGCATGAATCAGATAAAGTGATTTTTCTGAAGTTCAGTGTATTGATTGTAAGGGGGTTTACAGGAGTGTCACTTCCCTACTCAGTAGACTAGAAGCTACCCATTACCTCAAGGATAAAGTGTGTATATATATATATATATATATATATATATATACACTCCTTTGGTTTAGCTTCTGAAGCCCTTTACTACCTTCCCCCAGCCAATCTTTCCAAATTTACTACATATCACTCCCTTTCCAGCACTTTATTCTCTAGCCAAACTGACCTCATTGTTGTTCCTTTTGCACATTTCTCTGCCTTTACACTGACTGTCCTTCATGCCTAGAATATGCTTCCGCATCTCCTATGCCTCATAGAATCCCTTATTCCTCAAAAACTTTGCTAGATCTAGTAACAGTTTCTACATGAAGCCTTTCCTACTTTATGCAGAGCAGTTAGTGGCTCTTCCTCTTTCTACCAGAAAAACTCCACAGATTTACCTTGTATTTATTTTGTATATCCTTGTTTATGTACATGTTGTCATCTCGAGGTCAGGAGCAGTTTCATTTTTATCTTTGTATCCTTAGTGCCTGGCACATAGTAGATAGACTAATAAATGCTTATTGATTGATAGATAGATGAAAAATGAAACTGTGGGACTCATTAATTGGTGGGAAAACAATTTGACTAAAATTTCTCAATAATTTCTTCTCTGTTGGTAGGAAGAAATCTTGACCACACCTCTGCTAAGTGTTCAAGAGACAGCTGTGGAAGATCTTCTTCTTATGGAACCAGACTTAGACCACCCAGGAAAATGTCGTGTCAGTGGTGTTGTATTAGGTATATATTAGATATCATTTGTTGTTGTTTGTTTGTTTGTTTTTTTAAAGGAAAGTTGGATTATTTAGATTAATTCCATTCTCACTTCTAGCACAGGCCTATTTAACTTTTTCTGTATCATGGACTCCTTTGGCAGTCTGGTAAAGCCTATGGACTCTTTCTCAGAATAATGTTTTTAAGTAATTTAAGGAAATGCTAAGTTTTAGTTAATTGTAATAAAAAAGATGTGATTTTTTTTCCGCATCAAAGGTCACAGACCCCCCTGAAAACCATCCACAAAATCCTTGGGTATCTGTGTGTGGTGTGGTTTGTCCTTCATTCTTGAAGAAGACTATGACATCAGAAAGATGATGCCATGACTTGGAAGTGAATTGGATTTAAGTGTGCAGAGTCACCAACTTCACTTTCTCTTCCAGAGCCATCTGGGTTCAGTGGCCAGATATAGATCAGGATGACTACAGATGGCCCTGGATGCAGTGGGAGACCTTGGCCCTTTTAAGCTAAATTCTCACTTTGACTCAGACAGCCAGTGATTAGGGCTGTTTAAGAAGTAAACCAAGGAATGGCCCCTTTAATTAAAAAAAAAATCAAACTGGATAGGAAATCGAGGCAGAATACCCCAAGATATCAAGGTAGGTTTCTGCCTTCAGGGCACAGAACCCTCAGGTAAGGGTATCATATCCCATATAGAGAGAGTAGAAGAGGGAGAGAGGGAGAAGAAGGGAGGGAGAAGAGGAGCTGAGTTACCCCACTGAAACTGACCAGTTGGGTCCCCAGCATGGCAACTTCAACTACTCACAGGTTGTGTTTTGTCCATTGTTCTTGAAGAGGATCATGACGTCAGAAAGATGATGCAGTGACTTGAAAGTGAATTGGATTTAAGTGAGGGAGGGTTGTGCAAAGTTATCTGCCTCACTTTCTCTTCCAGAGCCATCTGAGTCCAGTGACCAGATAGAGATGGGGACAACTGGAGATGGCTCAGTGGGTATCTGTAGACACAAAGTTTGAAAACCCACCTAGCAAGTTTGGACTTATTGACAAAGGAAAACCCAGTTTATAAATTCAGCACCTGTCTCAGATTTCTAGAGATTGAAATTCATTAAAAGCGTTCCAGTAGTCAAAGTGATGCAGTTTAGGGGTGCAGGGACCCCAAAACTATTGAAGTACAGGACAGAGTCATCTGGAAAGAACTCAAGGACTCAAGCAGTCTTATAGTCAAGTGGCAAAAAGTTTATTGTAAAGTTAATATGGCAGGCAGAGCTTGTTAGGGAACTTTCAACCTAACAGGAATGATGATAAAACTTATATAGGAAAGGTACAGTGAATTGTGTGGTAAGTATGCTAATTAGAGGGACAGGATCAATGAGTAGTCAGCTCCTAAAGGAACACACAGTTTGACCTTGGTTGTAGGCATCATTCACTGGCATGGCCTGGGGGTGGGGGTTCTTCTAAGGGGTCTGTACATCTGTGTCTGTAACAAGATAGCCTTAGGAGTTGATGTCTATAGCTTGACCTCTGGATTGTATATGGTAACTGTGGGAATCAGTACATAATAGTTACACTAGTACAAGATAATCCTGTTCATGCAAGGGAAATTCTACAGAAATTAGTCAGCTTGTTCTTGTTAACAGGAAGAGATAGTTTGCCTCACCGGGGCCCACTCATGAGTTATTGCCAGATATAGGGTCTTTGGGCTGGGAAGAGAAATGGTCCTAGGACTGGGGTCTGAGCACCCCATCAAAATGACATAAAATAGTGATCACCATCTAGTTTGGTAATGATTGAAAGACAGTTGATTTTCTTTTCTTTTCCCCTTTTCTTCTTTTTTTTAAATCATCCAGAGGATGGAAGCAGAGTGTATGCTGAGAGTGTTATCCTTACTACTGGCACATTTCTTAGAGGACTGATTCTAATTGGATTGGAAACATATCCAGCTGGACGTCTAGGAGATCAGCCTTCTATTGGCTTGGCGCAGACTCTGGAGAAATTGGGGTTTGTTATGGGCAGGTTGAAGACAGGGACTCCACCTCGAATTGCCAAAGATTCTATTAATTTTAGCAGTTTGAATAAGCAGATGCCTGACAACCCATCTGTACCATTCAGCTTTCTCAGTGAAGCAGTCTGGCTTAGGGTAAGAATTGTCAAAGCTATAATAGTAATTGGAATGCATTAGAAACTTTTTGTAGAAGTTTTGGTAGTTAACACTAAAGGAAGTCATTTCATATTTGTTTAATATCGGTTCAGATTTCTGTATGCTCTTGTTTTATGTACAATAACAAATCTTTGAAAGGATTTATTTAGAAAAAAAATAGCCACACACTTCTTAAAATCCTATTAATTCCCCATAGCATTCCTCCTCATTTCAATTTTCAAAAAATTATGTTGTACACTTAAGAGTTGAGAATTTAGGAGGGGCTAGGTGGCACAGTGAATAGAGCACTGGCCCTGAAGTCAGTTGGACCCGAGTTCAAATGTGACCTCAAGACACTTAACACTAGTTGTATGACCTTGAGCAAGTCACTTAACCCCAATTGCCCTGCCTTCCACCCTCCAAAAAAGTTCCCCTCCCCCCCCAAAAAGTTGAGAATTTTTAAATTAAGGTTTTAGTTTCTAATCATGATTCCAAATATTATGTGACTTTGGATAAGCCACTTTCTCTTTAAAATAAAAGGAATTATGAAGTTAATGCTTTCATTCTTCATATATAATTTTGTAACAAATCTGATGGGTTTTTTTAGCCAGAAGATCAGCTTCCATGTTACTTAACATATACCAACTCACAAGTTGAACAAATCGTTAATGAAAACATTCATCTTAACACTCATGTGAAGGAAACTGCCAAAGGACCCCGGTAAGAATGAACTGTTCTGAGAATGTACTGAATAATGTATTTTTTTAAATACAGCATTTTAGAGTTGAAAGGGACCTCCCTCAACAGCCAGTCAGTTCAGCCCATACTCAAAAAAGAATCCCCTCTTCAACATACCCATCAAGTCGTCACCTGGCTGGTGCTTGAAGGTCTCCAATAATAGGAAACTTACTGCCTCAAAAAGCTGTCCATTCCACTGTCAGGGCTAATGATTAGGAAGTTAATCCAGACAAGTCTAAATTTGTCTTTTTGCAGCTTACTGGTTCTGCTCTCTAGAGTCAAAGAGAACGATTCTAATTCTGTTTCCAGTCAGTCCGCAAGTATTTATTAAACATCTGCTAGGTGCCAGGAGCTCTGCTGAGTGCTAGGAGATTTTTTTAAAAAGACTAAAGGCAGTCCTTGCCCTCGAGGAACTCCCAACAAGCAAACAAATAGGTACAAGCGAGCTGTGTACAGGATCAATAGGAGATAATTAAAAGAAGGAAGACACTAGAATTAAGGGGGCGGGCAAAAGCTTCGTACAGAAGATGAGATTTTAGTTGGAACTTGAAGTAAGCCAGAAGGAAGGAGATTCCAGGCCTGAGGACAAAATGTCCAGAGCTTAGAGATGGGAGTATCTTGTTCATGGAACATCAAGGAGGCTAGTGTCACAGGAATCTGGTGGGGAAGAAATTGTAAGAAAATTAGAAGGGGGAGGGCGCGTATCAGGGGAGCTGGAAGGAGGTTATAAAGGGCTTTGAATGCCAAACAGCATTTTGTATTTGATCCTGGAGATGATAGGGAGTCTTTTGAGTAAGGGATAATGATTGGACCATGTCTGCCACATGATAACCCTTCAGATACTTGAAATACTTGTCTCTGCACTATCCAGCCCAACTCTCAAGTCTTCTATTTTCTAGGATAAATACTCCTAGTTCTTTTTTTTTAACTCCTAGTTCTTTCAGCTGCTCTACTATGGCTTGGGATTGAGGCCCTTCACTATCCTGGGTGTCCTTCAGTTTATCAATGTAGTAGTACCTAGAACTGGACATAATATTATATGGTCTGATAAGGCAAAGCACAGTTGGATTATCTCCTTATACCTAGAAGTTATTCCTGTCATTAGCTAATTTTTCTTTTTGGCTGCGCTATTGTACTGTTATATTTAGCTTCCTTCATACTAAAACTTTTGGATCTTTTCAGGACAAATTGCTAGCAAATCAGGCCAGTTCTATTGTACTTGTGAAGGTAATTTTTTGAAACCAAGTGTAATGTTGAATTTATTGCACATATTTAAAAGAAAAGCAAGGTGTACATAATAGATACCTATAGTTTGATGTATAGTCCTCTTTTTCTGTTCTAAGTATATAGAAATGCCCATTTTATTTGAGGTTAAATGTAATCCATTATATCATCTTTTAAAATTTAGCCTAATGTTTTAGCAGGGGGAACTGTGGCCTTGAGGCCACATGTTATCCTCTGGGTCCTCAAGTGAAGCCCTTCGACTAAGTCCAAACTTCACAAAACAAATCCCCTTAATAAAATTTTTTTTCTGTAAAACTTAGACTCAGTCAAAAGGCTGCCCTCAAGTACCTAGAAGGCCTCGAGGGTGCAGGTTCCCCATAGCCTCTCAAGATAATAATAGCAAAGGAATGGCTGAACAAGTTGTGGTATATGAATGTAATGGAATACTGTTGTGCTATAAGAAATGGGGAGGAGGTGAACTTCATATTTAGCTGGAGAGACTTATATAAATTGATGCCGAGTGAGGGAAGCGAACCAGGACAACATTGTACACTATGGTATCTGTGATGACTGACTTTGAAAGACTGGGCTTCCCTCAGCAATGCAAAGTTATAAGACAACTCCAAAGGTCTCATGATGGAAAAGGCTATCCACATCCAGAGAAAGAATTACAGAGTCTGAATGCAGATCAAAGCAAACTACTTGCTTTCTCTTTTTTATTTTGTTTTGTTTCTTCTTCCTCGTCATTCATTCCATTGGTTATAATTCTTCTTTACAACTTGACTAATGTTTAATGTGAAGGTATATGTAGAACCTATATGAGATTGCATGCCATTATGGTGGGGAGGAGGAGAGAGGATGGAGGAGAAAATTTGGAACTCAGAAACTTGTGGAACTGAATGTTGTAAACTAATAGTAAATAATTTTTCAAAAAAAGATAATACAATAGGTAGCATTTACATAGCACTTTGAGATTTGCAAAGTGTTTTACATGATATCTCATTTGGTCTTCACAACAGCCTTATATAAGGTAGGTGCTATTATAATCCCCATTTTATATATGAGGAAACTGAGACAGAGAGGTTGAGAGATTTTGTCAGGGGAGCGGCTAGGTGGCCCAGTTAATAGAGTACTGGCCTTGGAGTGAGGAGGACCTAAGTTCAAATCCAGTCTCAGACACTCAACACTTACTAGCCATGTGACCTTGAGCAAGTTACTTAACCCCAATTACTCTGCCTTCCCCCCTCCAAAAAAAAGAGAGATATTTTGTCAGGATCACACAGCTAGTATCTGAGCAGAATTTGAACTCATGTCTTCCAGACTCCAGATCTGATACACTATCCACTGAGCCCCATGTCTACCCTACTATCTTTTTGGAGCCTTGTTTTGTCATCCATTTTTAATCTCCCCTCCCAGAATTGTGTCATCTGAAAATTTGATAAGCTATGCCTTTATCCAAGTCACTAATAAAAATGTTATATAGTGTAGGATCAAGACCAAAGACCAATGTTTTGGGGACATTTTATTGGAAAATTCCTTCCAAGTTGAATAATACTCTTTGAATTCAGCCATTCAACCACTTCTGAATCTGTATAAGTACGCTATTGTCTAGTTTCTCCATCTTTTCCAAAAGATTATCCAAAAGGCTTGTCAAGTGCTTTTGCTAAAATCTAAGTAAACTATGTCTTTGCAGCATTCCTCTAATGTACTAGGTTAGTAACCTTCTCTAAAAGTGAAATAAAGTTAGTCTGGCCTGACCTAAATGAAGCCGTACTAGCTCTTTTTTATTACTTTTCCCCTTTTCTCGCTGTTCAGTTACCAAGTTATTGAATCTTCTTTTGATGTTTATGTTAAACTTGGTTTTTCCTCCGTTTGTTTCAAATTTTCTATTAACAGATACTGTCCTTCAATTGAATCAAAGGTTCTACGTTTTCCAAACCGTATACATCAAGTTTGGTTGGAACCAGAAGGCTTGGATTCTGATCTCATCTATCCACAAGGGCTTTCTATGACACTACCACCTAATGTGCAAGAACAACTGATCACATCTATCAAAGGCTTGGAGAAAGCTAGGATTGTACAGCCAGGTAATAGGTCATATTTGTCCTTCCATGCAAGTTTAACACTACTTTACCTGATAGTAAATCAGTCAATAAGCATTTATTAAGGCTCCATTATCTGCCATAGGTATTAGGGATTCACAAGTATTAAGAATGAAACAGTCCTTATTCTCAAAAGTATGTGCAGCAGAAATAAAAAGAAACTAAATACAAGGCCATTTAGGAAAAGAAGATACAAGCAATGGGGTGTTAGGTCAGGAATCAGAGAAGGCTTTATGTGGAAGATGATGTTTGATTTGTATCTTGAATGAAAAGAGGGATCCTTAGAGAAGGGAATAAATTCCAGGCATAGGGAACAGTCATTGCAAAAACCCACAGACAGAAGATAAAGAGTATGATGTGAGAGGATCAGAAAACAGGAGTGATTTATAATGAGACTGGAAGTTTAGGTTGGCACAAGGTTCGAATAGCTTTAAAATCTAAACTGAGGAGTCCATATTTTATCCTAGAGGTAATAGGGAGCCAGTGGAACTTATCAAGTAAGGGAGTGACATGAAAGAAAATCATTTTGGCGGTAGCATATAGGATGGCCTGGAGCAGGAGAGCCTTGTGGCAGAAAGACCAGTTCAGAGGCTGTTAGAATAATTTAGGCAAGAGATGATGAAGGTTTGAACTAAGGTAGTGTATGCACAAGTATAAAGAAGAGGTCATAGTTTGCGTCATGTCTTTTATTTATTTTTTTTAATTTTTTTTATTTACTCATTTACTTTTAATTTACAAGAATCAGTTCCACAATCACTTGAGTTTCAGATTTTCTCCCCTCCCTTCCCCCCCCCATGGTGGTGTGCAATCATGTATAGGATCTGCAAATACTTTC
>JAQQSU010009264.1:0-12738 GCA_028627135.1 Pseudochirops cupreus
ATATATATATATATATATATATATATATATATATATGTATATACATACACATTTATATTTCCCTTCACCTAGCCTCATACTGAGAAAAGTTTCATTAAGTTACAATTCTCATTTTTCCATGCTGGCATGTAAATAGTTGAACTTTGATAAGTTCCTTATGATTTCTTTTCCATGTTTACCTTCTTATGCTTCTTGTGTTTAAATGTCAAATTTTCTATTCAGTTCTGATTTTTTCCTCAAGAAAGCTTGAAAGTCCTCCACCTCATTGAATGACTGTATTTTCCCCTGAAACATTATACTTAGTTTTTCTGGGTGGGTGATTCTTTGTTTTAATCCTAGCTCCCTTGATCTCTGGAATATCATATTCCAGGCCCTTTGATCCCTTAATGTAGAAGCTGCTAGATCCTGGGTTATCCTGATTGTATTTCTACAGTATTCAAATTGTTTCTTCTTGGTAGCTTGTAATATTTGCTCCTTGACTTAGGACCTCTGGAACCTGGCTGTAACATTCCTAGGAGTTTTCTTTTTGGGATCTTTTTAAAGAGGTGATCAGTGAATTCCTTCAAATTCTATTTTGCCTTCTGGTTCTAAAATATCTGGGCAATTTTCCTTGAGAATTTCTTGAAGGATGATTTCTAGGTTCTTTTTTTTGATCATGGCTTTCGGGTAGTCCAATAATTTTAAAATTGTTTCTCCTGGATCTATTTTCTAGGTCAATGGTTTTTTCCAATGAGATATTTCATATTACCTTCTATTTTTTCATTTGATTGGATCTGTTTAATATTGTCTTGATTCCTCATAAATTCATTTGCTTCCATTTTGCTCCATTCTGCTTCTGAAGGAATTCTTCTCTTCAGAAAGCTTTTGAGATTCTTTTTCCAACTGGCAAATTTGACTTTTTAAGGCATTCTTCTCCTCATTGGCTTTTTGGGCCTCTTTTGCCATTTGAATTAATCTATTTTTTAAGGTGTCATTTTCTTCAGTCAGATTGTTGACCCTCTTTTCATGATTCTCTTGCATCATTCTCATTTCTCTCACCAATTTTTCCTCCACTTCTCTTATTTGGTTTTCAAAATCCTTCTTAAGCTCCTTTATGGCCTGTAATCAGTCTACATTTTTCTTGGAAGCTTTTGGTGTGGGAGTTCTGACTGTGTTGTCTTCCTCCCATTCCATGCTTTGATCCTTTTTGTCCCCAGAAAATGAATCTAAAGTTGGATTGCTGAGCTTGGTTTGCTTCCTTTGCCCACTCATGTTGCCAGTCAGTTACTTGACTTTTGGGCTCAGTATAACTCTGCTTTCAGAGAGGAGAGCTTTGTCTCAAATCACTGGGGTTTTTGCAGCTGCTGGAGCTATTAGGGGGCTGCTGTCTCTGCAGCCTCCACCAGCTTTGCTTCAGTGGTCACACACCTCAGGACCATCACCCAACACCATGATCCTGATCCAGGCAGATTAAGGCAAGAGCACTTAGCCTCTGAATGATCGCTTGGCCACCCTGCAATCTGCAGGCTGCAAGCTCTGAAACAGCCACGTGGAGGTGGCTGCAGGGCCACCACTTCAGACTGCTTCTAGCTCTGGAGGCAGTTGGCCAGATCCTCTCCCTGAAATTTAGCGAAGTTACATTGACCTCTTCCCTTTGTCCTTGGCTCTTATGGGTTGGTAATTCTGGAAACCGCCACAGCTGCCAGTGATCCACTCTCCTGAAAGCTCTAGCTGGGGCTCCTCCTGGATGGCTTGTGGCTAAAACCACATTGGGCTGAGCTCTGTTTCCGGTGCGCTGTGATGAGCCCTTTCTGTCCATCTACTAGGCTGCCTTCAACGAGAGCCTTTTTCTCTACCATTTTATGAGTTCTGGAGCTCTAAAATTTATTTAGAGTCATATTTTATAGGTATTTGAGGTGGTTATGGGGGAACTCGTGGAGTTCTCCTTCTTATACACCACCATCTTGACTCTACCCCACATACTAAGTTTCTGGGTGAAGGACTTGGACCAAGTCTCCTGACATCAAAAGTACTGCCTTTTTTGATTGTACACTTTCTGAATGGTCTTTTATGTCCCCCGTTGTACTCAAGTCACCAGTGGTAATATGCTACATTCTAGTTATGCTCACTGTGCAGTTCTCCATTGCCCCTTAGGTTACCTACAATTTTGATTCTCCAGAGTCTGAGTAGTTCATGATTTGCAGCTGTATAGTTAGAAAAATATTGAGTTAGTCTGTCAGTACAAGGAATTTGAAAAGGTACTGCAAGGGAACAGTGAGCTAAGCCAAGAAGTGAATATGGAAAGTGTCTGAACTAGATTGCATTTTGAAAATTGTGCAGCATTTACACTGATACCAAACTATTTCCTGACACAAAAAACCTGTTTTTTTAAAAAATAAAAACATTTACTGGAGTTTTTTATACGAAAAAGTTTCCAGTAAAAAAAGTATGTTACAAGTAATTGAAAAAGACAGTTGGCATGCATGTATATCCTTAAAAAACATTTTTTTGAAATGATAAAATCTAGATCAGGGGTGGGGAACCTGCAGTCTTGAGGCCAAATGTGGCCCTCTAGTTCCTCAAGTGTGGCTCTTTGACTAAATCCAAACTATGAAGAACAAATCCCCTTAATAAAAAGATTTGTTCTATAAAACTTGGACTCAGTCAAAGGACCTAGAAGGCCACATGTGGCAACAAGGGCACAGGTTCCCCATCCCTGGTCAACATTTAATAGACGCTTGTTATAATGATTTGAAGACCTCTTGTGGCACAGAGAGAAAAAATCAGAGAGAGAGAGAGAGGCAAAAATGGACAAAAAATGGGCGTTTTTACCATCTTCCTCAAGCATGTTGCTAAACACCAGAAATGATGAATTACTCTGAAAATTCCTTGGCATAGAAGGAAAAAAATATTGCTCATCTAAGTCAGGCAATTTGGAGATGGCTTTGGGTTCTCGTAGCAACTTCCAGGTCAAACCCAAAGTAGTTTTTGACCACACCTAGGAAAGTAATTATGCAAGAGCACAGCTATTAATTTTCTTCCAAACTTGGGCCATGATTCAGTAAATGCTGGTGACTTCTTTACTATTGTTAGATTCAAGGATGTGGAGAAACTGGAGTCATTCAAAGTCAGCAGAAGCAGGGTTATCGAAGAGCATGAGACTTATTTAAGTCCTCTATCAATCAAAGCCTTTAAACTATGTTTGAAAAGTCCTTAATTGATTTAGAAGTTTTTAAAGCCATTGGAAGAACCAGAGGGAATTTGCAAGGAACTTGTTCCTTTCAAGGGCCTGAATTGTTTCCTGCCTCTAAGTCCCAAACCTAGCCCTGTGCAGAGTTGGCCTCAGAATCCAAAAGACTGGGATTCAAATCCCACCTCCAACACATATTAGATGTGTGACCCTGGGCAAGTCACTTAATGTCTGAGTACTCAGTCTTCAGTCCTCTCAGTACACAAACCTCTTTGAGAGTCTAAGTTGCAGGACAGTTGCTTTGGTGGAAGTAGTTTCCTAACTGGTAGTTCCCTATACTTATGAAATCACAAGGTCTTCTATGGAATTATGATTTTTATATTACTTGATATGGTATGTGTAATGAATATACTAATAGATTAGCTTTTTCAGAATTGCCTTTTCTAGCTTGAATCAGACTTATAATGCAGTTTGAAATGATCAATCGAACCTTTGACAACACTTATAATCATTGGCATCCTTGTGCCGATGAACCTTAAGTGAAATGAATCAAAGACTATAGAACCAGTTCCTGTCACAGAACTCTGGTCCTGTGACCCACCAAGTAGCGACCCACAAGGACTCAAATAATATTACTCCTACAGGACTCTAGGACTGTTGTATTGGCTTCCATTTGTGGGTTTGTCATGGAAAACCACTCTGGCCCAGAGAAACCATTGTTTGTAATCCACCTTCCTCCCTCCCTTGCCATTTGTGATTTATGTATATAATCTCTTTCCACTATAGCAAGGTAGAATTCTGATCAGGAGAATTCCTGATTTGCAAATCTGTTCTCATAATGAAACTAAATAAACACTGGCTCAGTAAAATCCTGTTAACATTTCTTTCATCCTGTTAATAATTCCTGCCAGAGGTTTTTAAGGGGTGGATGTAGGGTGAAGCCTTGAGCTTTTCAGTACTCAGGAGAAGGGACAGGTGCCACTGGATCTTTTTCCAAGGTCCCAAATCACCTGGTCTGGCATCATTGCCCACTCTTGCTCCGTTATGGGGCCAGCTTTTTGATTAAGTTCACCTTTCATTGTCAGAAATGTTCTTGGGGCCTTTTCCTGGCCTGGATTACTCTGGTAAATGACCTTTCCATCCTCTAA
Source organism: Pseudochirops cupreus (assembly GCA_028627135.1). Taxonomy (NCBI): domain Eukaryota; kingdom Metazoa; phylum Chordata; class Mammalia; order Diprotodontia; family Pseudocheiridae; genus Pseudochirops; species Pseudochirops cupreus. The sequence continues at coordinate 4,318 of JAQQSU010009264.1, forward strand.
TCAATCAGTGTTTCACTGGGTGGAGATTTTGTCATTCTCAGCTTAGAGACTGGCTCAGTAAAAATTATGTTAACACTGGATATCATTTCTTCCCAACCCTTCCATCTGCCACCCTGTCCCCCTTCCCCCAAATACATGTAAAAAAAAAATCCAAAATGACATTAGCTCAAGGCCAGTATCTTTTCTCTTTACCATTCTGCCTCCTGGCTGTCACCTAACATAAAGCAGAATCTTGAAGGACTTGGATACAGAACGGGACAGTTTTGATGGAGAGTGGGAAATATCTGAGGTGGAGCCTCTGGAGCACAGCACTCCAGACATGGGGAAGACAACAGTGTAGGGGAGATCTGAGAATCTAGCCTCATTACATACAGCTTCGTTAGCATACAGGCAAAATTGACAGTTGTCTTTTTCATGCTATTGTATACATCTTACTGGGGAGCTAGGTGATGTAGTAGGTAGAGGACTGGGCCTGGGGAAGGAAGACTTAAGTTAAAATCTGGCCTCAGACACCAGCTGTGTGATCCTGGGCAGTTCACTTAACCCTATTTACCTTAGTTTCCTCATCTGTAAAGTGAGCTGGAGAAGGAAATGGCAAACCACTTCAGTATCTTTGCCAAGAAAACTCCAAATGGGGTCATGAAGTCATTGGACACATCTGAAAAATCACTCAGAAACAACAACAAAATACATCTTACCATTTCTCCACTTCCATGAAGTCTTTGTTACTCTGATATTTAAACTCTCTGTTATCTCAGAATCAGAGAGGATCACAAAGCTATAGGTTAAGAGATCTGGGAGGGATTTTCAAATAACAGACCAGAAAGTATTAGAGCTGGAAGGGAACTTAGGTAATAGGATGTTAAGATCTGGATAGAATTTTAGAACATGGAATATTAAAGCTAGAAAAGTCTTTAAACACAGAACATAAAATGCCAGAGGCAGAAGGGAGCATAGGGTATATATTGCATAGGATATCAAAGCTAGAATTGACTGTAGGTATAACCTACTCCCACTTATTCATTCTGGAGAGGAGAAAACTAAGTTCTCAAGAGGGTAAGCTCAAAATAATAGTAATTGGTGGAGTCATGACTAGATTCCTGATTTTCTAAATCCTCAGGCACAACTACTTCCACTCTACCAAATGACCCTATTTTTGAGTAAACCAAAAATAACTAGATCTTCACTCAAGTTCTCCTTCCTCATGCATGCAGTAGAGGAGCCCAGACAGCAGATGTGCAGATACAAGGACTAAGATGAATGGAAGAAAGTGTGCAGGGCAGTAATATTCTCCTTAACACTAGCCCCAGGCCAGAGAAAGTGAGAAAACAGGGAAAGTAACATCTGGGTAGCAATACTGGTTTACTCATCATTGTGTCACAGCATGACAAGGATGTTGAATTTGAAGTTGGGAGCCTGAGTTCAAATTTTGCATGACACTCTAATTGTGTGATCTCATGTGGGTCATTCTCTTGGTGCTTCAATTTCTTCATTTATAAAATGGGGTAATAGTAGCAGGAGTTTGTCCAGCAGAAAGAGAGCCAAGGTTGGAGTCACAGGCCCTGGGTTTGAATTCTAGTTCTGCTGCTGACTACCCATGCAACCTTGGACAAATCACATACCTTTTCTGGCTTTCAGTCTCCTTATATGCAAAACAAGAGGATTGTATCAGATGACTTTTGGGATGTCTTCTGGCTGGGAGGGACCTCAGAGCCCTCTTAATCCAACCTCTTCATTTTAAAGGTGAGGAAACCAAGGCACAGAGAGGATAAGTGACATCCAAAGTCCTATGGATATTAAATGGCAGAGCTAGGGTGTCAGTCTAGATCAGCGGTTCTCAACCTATGGGTTATGTTCAATTTGTAACAATGAAAATACATCCTGCATATCAGATATTTACATTACGATTCATAACAATAGCAAAATTACAGTTATGAAGTAGCAACGAAAATAATTTTATGGTTGGGGGTCACCACAACATGAGGAGCTGTATTAAAGAGTCACGGCATTAGGAAGGTTGAGAACCACTGGTCTAGATCTTCTTACTCCAAAATCTGGGGCCCTTCCCATGGTATCACACTGCCCCCTATTTGATTCTTATCCTTCCTTTCTCCCGTAGAACATAGTATGCTAGAAATGGAAGGGAACTCACAGCATAGAACATAGAAGGCTGCATTGGCAGTATCCTTAGAACAGAGACTATAGGATATCAGAAATGGATGAAATCTTAAAACAGAGGGATTTAGGAATTTAGAATATAGAATATCAAGAGAGACAGCATGGATGGAGTGCTCTATTTGGAGTCTGAGGAACTGGACTGGAATCCCAATTTTCTCCTTTATTACCTATGTGACCTTGGATAAGTCACTTAAACTTTTGGTGCTTCAGTTTCTTCATTTATATGAGGGATTTGGACTTGAATTCTAAGACCCTTTCCAGCCCTAAATGTATGATCCTCTGATTCCAGGAGGAAGAGACCTAAGGACATAGAACATTGAAACAGCAAGGAAACATAAAGATGATTTCATCTTATGCTTGGCCCTGCACAAGACTGATATGCAAAATTAATGTTTATCACTTATAGAGGTCCTTTTCTTCAGTCTTCACCATATTGTTGCTATAATTCATAGTAACCTCTTGGAACACCCTCCTCTGCCTTCCACATGCCTAGCTGTTAAAATCTGAATTTTCTTTTAAAGACTCACCTCAAATGGGATCTCCTCCACCAAACCTTCCTTTATTCTCTTTCTCCTCACCCCTAGGTAAGAATGATCTTCCCCTCCTCTAATCCATAAGTGTTTCATTGGGAGTATATTTATCCCCTTGTTAGATACTGCCTGGTGTTATAGTTATTTGGGTTGATGTCTTGAAGGGTTGTCAGTTCTGTGAGAGTAGGAACTATGTCTCATTTGTCTCTACCTTCTTAATGCTGAGTCTTATTTGTTGGATGAAAAAGAAAAGTGAGAAAATGGCCCTTATTTCAATAGTAAGACCTAGTTATTTAGTAAAAAAAAAAAGAAAAAAAAAGAAGATAAATTAACCCAAGAAGCTTAGCAAGAAAACGGTAACTGGGGATGATGCATTGTGAATTTATTGGACTGCTGTGAATTCTGATGGGTTTGAATTCCCAACTAAATGTCAACACAGAGAGATGGCTCATTTCCACAGTCTGAAGTGACTGATTTGAAAAGCCACTTGACAACAACTGAGCATTTTTATGTTTAAAGATCTCACAATGAATGTTAGAGCTGGGAAAGATGTTAATAAATAGCCAGCCCATTCCAATTCCCTATCCCTACTTTTTGGAAGAGCAAACTGAAGGTCAGAAATGTGTCTCTCACTGTCATCTCATGCCTACAAGATTCCAGCCCAAATGACTCCCATTACTTTAGCTCTGTACCTTTGCTCATGCTTCTGGCTCTGTCCAAAATTCCTCTCCCGTCTTCTCCTGCCCAATTGATAAGACATGCAGAACCAGCTTTAAATTCTAGTAGTTTACAGGCTATGTCCTAAAGTTCCTTTCATCTATGATATTCTGTGATGCAGAAACACGGAATGTTTCTGCTTGCAGAGTGTCTGGGATGCTGAGTGACTCCTTCTTGGGTAAGGAGCAAAGTCTGAATAAGCAGTCAGAAGCATTGGAGCAAGATAATGAAAAACATCTTACTTTAATGATTTGAAAAATTAGCATATGTAAGACTATGTTCTCCCTCCAAATCCCACATATTTAGGCCCTTTGGGGATAATATACAGACTCCTTTCCTTTCTCTCGGAGACTTATCAGCAATGATGACTGAGGCCAATCAGCTTCCAGAGAGCCCTGATAACAATCTACATTTCAGCAGGTGGGAAATGGTAACCTAACTGCTCTCATCTTATTAGTTCCTCTTCAGTTTTCTGACTCAGCTTCTATTTAAATGCCTCTGGGGCTACGTTTGATAATACTTCAAATGATTTCATCTGCTGTGAGTGTTCCCTCCACTGAGGCAGATCACAGGCTGTTTATATCTCCTTAGACCATTGTTATCGGTCATCATGGTTAAAAAACAAAACAAGCATTTCTTGGTGGTCAGCCTTCTGGTGAAAAGCTTCTCTACATCTGACTAGACTGCACCTCAGATAACAGACCCATAACACAAGCCCAGGCCCATCACTTGAAGCTTTTCTAGACTTAATAGGAACCTTTCAGAGCTCACCAGAATGACAGATTTGTAGTTACAGGACCTGAGAATTCTAGCTCTTCTGATTACTACCAATGGGACCTTGCACAAATCATTTCCCCTTAATGGATCTCAGTTTCCTAATCTGTTAAATTAATTAGAGCATCATACTACATGGTCTCTAAAGTCCCTTACTGCTCTAAATCTATGAACCTAGGAAGTCTTTCCCTAATATACACTTCAGGAGTTTGTAAGGCATGATGGGATTACAGAACATTTGCATGGAAAAGATTGGAGAGAGTTGTTTAAACACTCACTGCACTGCCCCCTCTCCCCAAATAGAGCTAAATGTGATGTCCTGAAACCAAGTATGGCTTCTCTCAGGACATCTGTATAAGAGGGGCAGTCAGGAGAACCACTGTAATCTGTCAGACAGGGGAACCCTCCTGGAGCTGGGCGCACGTGCTCTGGATCCATAGGCAGACGAAGGTGCTCTGCCTCATTCCTGAGGGAGGTGTACCTTGGGTAAAACATTGATACTATGCCGGTCTCCTTGAATTTGTGCTTTGGGATGATGGAAACCATCCAGAAGAGCGTTTGTGGAGGAGCACATGTGCTTGGGTCCCTGGTTAGTACCCTGAAAGTCTGTGGCACTCTTGTGGCCTAGTCTTTCCTGCCTCTCAGGAGTATATAATAAAAGTGATGGGTTTCTGTTTCATGTTCTGAATCTCTGTCAATGAGCATTTCTGAGTCTTGTTTTAAGCATTTCTTCTATGGTGGAGGAAATAAATAGGTATTCCATATCACCTGATATCAACTACTTTGTATGTTAAGTAATTTTTTAGAAGAGACCTAGAAATCTAGGGCTATAATGCATCAGATAATATAAGAAAGATCCCAAATCATCACTCTAGGGTCAGGCTTTTCCAGTACTGAGCTAGATTTGTGTAAGACTACTAGCTCTTTCTGTAAGTGTGTGCCCCTCTGGGTCATAGGCAACACTTGTGATCATGGCCCCTGTTCAGTTCTCCAAAGAGGGCTGCTGTGAGGAGGAGACCTGAGCTTCACCAGTTTGGAAATAGTCCCCAAAACAGAAGATGTGTTTACTACCCTGTCCTACACAGAAGCCAGCAAAGGCCTTTAAAAGCTTGAGTCTGTCATCTGTGCCTTTTGCCATGCCCACATCCATGGACATGGGGCTTCTCAAGGAGTCTGGCACTTACATGATCACAGCTATTTACACCATAGACAGAGTCACAGACACAATCATTCTCACAGTGATTGTGGGCACAGGCATAGCCATGGACAGTCCTCTGGATCTGCAGGAGGAGGCATGCATGCTAACAGGAGAGGTGTACTTTTACATCTATTGACAGACATACTTGGCAGTATTGGTGTGATCATATCCACAATTCTGATAGAAAAATTTGACTGGTTCTGTGCAGATCCTTTCTGCTCTCTTTTTATTTTTGTATTAATTTTTCCCAGTGTTATTCTATTGATTAAAGATACCTTTCAAGTACTTCTTCTGAGTCTGCCACCAGAGAATGAAAAAGAGATAAACATGGCTATAGAAAAGATTCAGAAAACTGAAGATTTAATATCTTACAGAGACTCTCATTTTCTTCTTTTTTTTTTTCTTTTTGGAGGGGGGAAGATAGGGCAATTGGGGTTAAGTGACTTGTCCAAGGTCACACAGCTAGTTTTTGTGTGTGTTACGTGTCTGAGACTAGATTTGAACTCAGGTCCTCCTGACTCCAGGGCTGGCGCTCTATTCACTACACCACCTAGCTACCCCCGAGACCCTCATTTTAAAAGAAATTTTGAAATGGACTAATTGTATATATGAAACATTGATTATATATGTGAAAATATCTATCTATCTATCTGTAAAAATATATCTATATCTATATATCCATTTTGTTTGGTCAAATGTTCCATTCCAAGCTTTAAAGTCTCTTTTGGCTCTTAACAAACTACATTCTATGTTCTAATGTCACTTCTGCTTCTAACACCAGAATGCTCCCTCTCCAAGTTCCAAAGAACTCAGCTGTTAACTCCTTCAACCTGTATAGTTAGGTGCTCAGTGGATATTGCACTGGGTCTGGAGTTGGGAAGATCTGAGTTCAAATTTGGCCTCAGACATTTATTAGCTATGTGATCTTGAATGAGTCACTTAACTTCTGTCTATCTCAGTTTCTTTTTTTAAATTTAATTTTATTGCTTTTAAAATTTATTTATTTACTTTTAGTTTACAACATTCAGTTCTACCATCCCTTGAGTTTCAAATTTTCTCCTCCTCCCTGTCCTTCTCCCTCCCCCCCACCATGGTGACATGCAATCAAATATATGATCTACAAATACTTTTACATTAAACATTACTCAGGTTGTAAAGAATGATTATAACCAATGGAGTGAACAATGAGAAAAAGGAAACAAAACAAACCAAAACAAAAAAAGAGAGAGAGCAAGTAGTTTGCTTCAGTTTGCATTCAGACTCTGTAGTTCTTTCTGTGGATGTGGATATCTCTTTCCATCATGAGTCTTTTGGAGTTGTCTTATAACCTTGCATTGCTGAGAGGAGCCCAGTATATCAAAATTAGTCGTCACACGTATGTTGTGTCTGTAACTGTGTACAAATTTCTCCTGGTTCTGCTCTTCTCACTCAACATTAGTTTATATAAGTCTCTCCAAGTTATTATGATTTCTGTCTGCTTCTCATTTCTTATAGCACAATAGTATCCTGTTACATCCATATACCACAACTTGTTTAGCCGTTCCCCAATTGATGGGCATCCCCTTGATTTCCAATTTTTTGCCAGCACAAAAATAGCTGCTATAAACATTTTTGTACACATGAGTCCTTTTCCCACTTCTATGATCTCTTTGGGATACAACCGTAGAAGTGGTATTGCTGGGTCAAAGGGTACGGACTTATATATAGCCCTTTGGGCATAGTTCAAGATTGCTCTCCATGATGGTTTAATCAGTTCACAACTTCACCACCAATGCATTAGTGTTCCAATTTTTCCACATCCTTTCCAGCACTTATCATTTTGTCATCTTAGCCAATCTGATGGGTGAAATGTGGTACTTCAAAGTTGTTGGATTTGCATTTCTCTAATCAATAGTGATTTAGAGCATTTTTCATATGCTTATAGATACCTTTAATTTCTTCCTCTGAAAACTGCTTGTTCATTTCCTCTGACCATTTATCAATTGGGGAATGACTCGTATTCTTATAGATTTGACTCAATTCTCAATTCTTATAGATTTGACTCAGTTTGACTCAATATTTTGGAAATGAGGACTTTATCAGAGACACTGTTTATAAAAATTCTTTCCCAATTTTCCACTTCCCTGTCAATCTTGGTTACATTGGCTTTATTTGTACAGAAACATTTCAATTTAATGTAATTAAAATTATCCATTTTGCATTTCATAATGCTCTCTAACTCTTTTTTGGTCATAAAATCTTCCCTTCTCCATAAATCTGACAGGTAAACTATTCCTTGCTTTCCCAGATTGCTTATAGTATCAGCCTTTATACCTAGATTGTGCACCTCTTTTGACTTGACTTTGGTATACAGTGTAAGATATTGGTCTGTACCCAGTTTCTGCCATACTATAATCCAGTTTTCCCAGCAATTTTTGTCAAATAATGAGTTCTTATCCCTAAAACTGGGGTCTTTGGATTTATCAAGCAGTAGATTACTATAGTCATTGACTGCCATGTCTCCTGTATCTATTCCACTGATCCACTACTCTATTCCTCAGCCAATACCAAGTAGTATTTGATGACTGATGCTTTATAATGCAGATTAAAATCTGGTATGGCTAGGCCATCTTCCCTAGCCTTCTTTTCATTAATTGCCTTGATATTCTTTTTTTAATTTTTATTTTTTAAATTAATTAATTTATTTTCTTGTTTACATCATTCATTTCCATGAGATTTTGAGTTATAAATTTTCTCCCCATCTTTCCCCTACCCACCACCTCAAAACGGCCATCCCACTGTATAACCCCTCCCCCAATCTACTCTCTCCTATGTCCTCCCCCTCACCCCTCTGACTTTCCGGTAGGGCAGGATGGATCTCCCTACCACAGTACCTGTGTATCTTAATTCCCAGTTGGATGTAGTTAATAATAATAATTGTATATTTATATATACATATATATTTTTAACATTTGATTATAGAACTTTAAATTCTAGATTCTTTCCCTTCCTCCCTCATTACCCACCCCCACTGGAAGGATGAGC
>JAQQSU010009265.1:0-12738 GCA_028627135.1 Pseudochirops cupreus
GGTTACAAATATTTTTTGTCTTTTTCTGATAACATGGCAACTATCACTATTTTTTATTTGCCTAATTCATAGCAAATTTTGTTCCAGCCTTCCATATTGATTCTATGTTTCTTTGCTTTATAAACAATTTTAGTTTTTATAGCAATTTGTCATCTCTTTTGTTATCTAATTAATTCATTAATTTATTAAGTTATGAAGGTTGGTTTTGTGTTTTCCTCCACTTTTTCATTTAGTACTTTTTTTTTTTTACCATCTTCTTCTTTTAACTCAATACTTTTCCCCTCTGATTAATTTCACTTAAGGTACTTTGATCCTGGCAAATTCCTAAATGCCTTTCCACCCTACTCTGCTCCAATGTGCCTTCCCTCTCCCTAATTATTATATTATGCTTCAACTCCTTTCTATCACCTTAGTTACATATTCCCTTCCTTTGGTGCCCTTTCTCTTTCCCACTCAGTTAAATGGTTCATTTAAAATCTTGACCGCCTCTTCCTCTCCGACATTACGTATCTCTTACCCTGTCATTTTCCTTTAAAAAAAGTTTTTCTTTCCTTCTTATTTCCATTGCTATTCTTCCCTTCCAGACTATTGTGAATTTTGTTTTCTGATTCATCATCTTTATATTTCTTCCCTTCTTTATTCTCTATGTGCCTCACATGAAGTTAAAATTTCTGAAATATTCATTTGGACCTCGTAAATAATTTCTATATCAGTTTTTTCTATATCTTGCCCCACCTTCCATGTTTTCTGCTATGCTTCCTTCAAAGAAATGTATCTATCTTATCTACCTATTTATCTATCTATTCATCTATCTATCTATCCATCTATCTATCCATCTATCTTTCTATCCATCTATCTATCCATCTATCTATCTACCCATCTATCTATCTATCCATCTATCTATCCATCTATCTTTCTATCCATCTATCTATCTAGCCATCTATCTATCTATCCATCTATCTATCTATCTTTCTATCCATCTATCTATCTATCCATCTATCTATCCATCTATCTATCTATCCATCTATCTATCTATCTATCTATCCATCTATCTATCTATCTATCTATCTATCTATCTATCTATCTATCTATCTATCTATTTATCTGTCCATCTAGGAAGCAATGTCAGATGAAAGACGGTAGAAAATAACCAACAGCCCAAATCATGCAGATGAGAGTTATTCCCTTGTCTCACCATGAACAGTCTCTTCCCAAGAAAGAGAAAACTTTTGAACTCTCTCAACTATGTTCAATGTCTCCATGTCTCATAATCCTGAATGCTAGCTGTCCCTTGGAAGTCCACACATTCATTTTTCTAGAGCAAGGAAGCAATCAATATCTCAATATAATGGCCTTCCAGTGTATAAACTCTCCCAATTAAACCAATCAAGAAGTTTTCATCTTCCATTGTAAGGATATATGTCTGCCTTCATAAAAGGCATCTTTAGTAGGCCCTCTGTCTTCATATTTGGGTCTGATTCCCTCATATTTTATTATTGTTTGGGATCTTTGCATATTGAATACTTGTATTTCTCTGTATGTGTACCAGGAATTCATCAAATGTTTCTCATCAACTTTTAATCTTTTTCTTTTTAAAAAATGGTCTTTTTAATTTCTAATTTCTGTATTTTCCATTTTGAATTAAGATCCAATTTGCAGAATATGTCATGTTGGGTTACAGATTAAACTTTGCATTTAGGAATATGCTGTTCTATTTACTTCTATGATTTCTCAATACATGAAACAAACTTACTTTTCAAATTAAAAAAAAAAAAGAAACCTTCTTGACTCCAAGCCTAACTTGCACTCTCCATTATTACCATACTGCTTCTGTAAACATGTAGATAGTTGTTCCTACCATTCATTTACATCTTTTATATGCTTTGTTTTATTTTCCTGCTTATATTTAAACCTGCGAATGTAGATGACTGGATTGTTAAAAAGACCTTGTCATGGTTTTGTTTGGATGACAATACCTATTTTATGGTTGTTTTTATATGTTTGTATTCAACAAGGCCTCTCATAGAATCTAAGCAATATCTCAAGTGATTATGTACTGATTTCATAGTAAAATTTCATAGTTAAAACTACTTGATTTTTTTATTTTAAAAAATCCTAATCTGAATCTTTTGATGGCACAGTCCTAAAGCAAACATTTGACCATCAGAGATAGTCCATATTTCTGAGCAAAAATGTTGTATTTTCTAAGTGTATCATAAAAAGGTTACTTTCTGGACATAGGCAGGCAGACTTTATCCCTTAGAGGGAGGGCTGATGTTAATGCTCCCATAGTGTCCACCAGCACACCTGGCTTGCACTTCTCAGAAAGCTGAAATTTCACTTAAATGACTCACCCATTGTCAAACACCTAGCAAGCATCAGAGTCATAGTTTGAACTGAAGATGTCATGAGCATTTAACTCTAAGCTTTTTAAGAAATCAATTGGGATCAAAAGTCAAAATTCAAGGTGATAACTGAGGTACAGGGCTATTACTTGAAAGGTTTAATTTCTAAACCTAAGCATTATAGGCAAATTGCATGAAAATAATGGATGGCCAGAGAGTTCAAAGTGAAGATAGATACAGGTGGTTTGATGGGAGAAAATGAAAAAATTATTCATTCCAAATGGAAAAATAACACCATAGATTTTGATTCTATAAATGTATAGATTTCATATGCAATTGAGATCTTTCTCTTTCTGTTTCTTTCCATTGAAGAAGAGAGTAAAGAGATGATCACACAAATAGAGATAGATGCTCAGGAAAAGATAAAGCCCTTTACTTAGATGGCCCTTGTACTTACTCATACACTTAGAGACATTATATACTAGAAGTCTCCATTAACTTCTATCTTTTCAACAGAGAGCTCTCTTATGACTAGATCAGAAAGAAGTTGTTGGTAGATGAAAAAGGCTTGCTTCCAAGGGTATCTGACAACAAACTGCCCAGAGACTCTGTAGCATATTGGAACTGAGGTTTTTTTTTTATTCTAATAGTTCTATTCAAGCCAGGAGAACAGTTTAGATTAAACAGTGATTCATAATAGCTTCAATACCAATGAAAGAAATAATTAAACCTGGAGATTATATTCCATTAAAAGTATGGTTTGTCACTTGGAGTCTATGGGCAAATTTCAGGGGGTTAAGGAACCTGGAACTTAAAATACTTTGATAACCATATTTCAGTATAATTGGTTGTCTTTATAATCCTATGGATTTTGTTTTATGCATTTAAAAACATTCTGAGAAGGGGTCCATAATCTTCAAAAGACTGTCAAAGCAGTCTATGACATATATAAAGAGGTAAAAAATTATCATTTTAAATAATGACCTGAATTTTGTACCTTAATATAATTGTGTTAGCAACACTGTTTCCCATATAGTAGGTTTAACAGTATGTTTGTTGAACTGAATTGATGGTTATTTTAAAAAATTCTTTCTTTTAAAGAAATAGCATGATTGGAATGGAAAAAAATGTACATGATTTTTTCTTTAAAATCATAATATTAATGGCTAACATTTAAAGAGAACCTAGTATGTACCAGGAACTGTGCTATAAGCACTTTACAAATATTATTTCATTCAATTCTCACAACAAACCTTGGAAACAGGTGCTCATTTAGAAATGAGGAAATTGAGGCAAACAGAGGGTAAGTGACTTGCCCAGGATCACACACCTACTAATTGTCTGAAGGCAGATTTCAACTCAGGTATTTTTGATTCCAGGTCTAGTGCTCTACCCCTGAGCCACCATACCTAGAGGACAGCCAGCTATTTAGACAATGAGGTTCCAAATAAGATTTTGCTATCCTCTTAGTGGCAGCTTATCCTAATTATATTCCAAATACTAAGAAGGAGGCAACAAACAGATAGTCATCTGAATTTTAACTTTTCCAAATCCAAATATATAAATGACATTAGCCATCACACTATGAAAAAATTTCCCCCACGGTTAAAAGTTGCCCTATGAGTTATCTCTTGTAAAATTATTTCAGGTTTTTCCAAGAATCTAATCTATCTTTGAAGTACAACATTAATACTGTTACATTAGTAATCCCTGCTTCCACTAGCCCCATTCCCCACTCTTGAGACCCTGCCACTCACTTCAAAAGCCATATGCCCAGACCCATGAATTTTTTGCAGGGTATAATGGGTTTTTTTTGAGGGGGTAGGGGTGGGAAACCTAACATTCCTTTTGGTGAATATAAGGTAAGTAATTTCTGCTGATCCCCCCCTCCCATTTTATATTGTCTGAATAAATCATAATACAAAGTAGATAATGAACTTGGATGTAAATTAAATACTTAGGAAGTAATTTGGAATTTAGAGTAGTAGCTGTAATAATAAAGGTTGCCTAAGTTCAGCAGTAAGTCAGCATTAATTAAGCCATACTAAATGCCCCCTTATAATTAAGTGTTTTAATTTTACTATGGTCTCAGTCCATGGAGAGAAAAATGGGGGAATGGAAAGATATTTAAACAAAAGACACTGTACCACAGTATGGCTATTTCCTTTCTTCCTCCCTTTTTGAACTGAACATTATTTTTAAAAACAAACAAAAAATATGATTTAGTCAAATCTCAACCAGAGTGTGAACCAAGATGGAAAGAGTGCTAGGTTCAAAATCCACTTTAGGTTCTGAAAACTGCTGATGACATAGACCCTACCCTCTACTGCACTGGGGCTTCCCAATTGAAAGCAGAAGAAAACATCTATCTAAGTTTCATTTTCTTTTTATTTATGGTGACAGAGCAATAAGGGATGGATAACAATGGAAGTAACTTAAAAGTTCAAGGCGAGTCAACAATGTGGTGTGGCGGGTAATAAAGGCCGTATTATTTGGGGTCATGAAGAATTGGACACGATTGAAAACTGACTGAACAACAATGAAGGCCATGGTGTCCAGAATGAGGAAGGTGATATTCTAGTGTTTTTCCCTGCTCAGACAATCTGGATTCTTGGGTTCCATCCCCTCAGTTCCACATTTTTGGAGCCCATTGACAAACAAGAGCACGTAGAGGACAGGGAGGGCATAACATTAAAGTAATACTAGCTTTTAAGAGTCACCGTGATCTGCCTCCAAACAACCGTTTTGGATTAATTATTCAATATTGTACTAGGAATGTTAGCTATAGCAATAAGAGAAGAAGGAGAAATTGAAAGAATTAGCATAGACAATGAGAAAATGAAACTATCGCTCTTTGCAGATATATGATGATATACTTAGAGAAACCTAGAAACTAAAAATCTAGTTGAAATAATCAACAACTTTAGCAAGTTGCAGGATATAAAATAAACACATATAAGTCATCAGTATTTCTACATATTATCAACAAAGTCCATCAGCAAGAGATAGAAATAGAAATTCCATTTAAAATAACTGTAGGCAATATAAAATACTTGGGAGTCAACCTGCCAGGAACCATATGAACACAATTACAAAACATTTTTCCCACAAATTAAGTCAGAGCTAAACAACTGGAAAAATACTAATTATTCATGGGTAAGCTGAGCCAATTTTATAAAAATCACTGTTCTATCTAAGTTAATTTACTTAATCGGTGCCATACCACCAAAAATTATTTTATAAAACAAGAAAATTAATAAAATTCATCTGGAAGAACAAAAGGTCAAGCATATCAAGAGTATTAATTTTAAAAATGTGAAGAAAGATGGCCTATCTAAACAAGATCTCAAACTGTAATATAGAATGGTAAACATCAAAACAATGTGGTACTGGCTAAGAAATAGAGTCGTAGATCAGTGGAATAGACATGGTACATAATACATTGTAATAAAAGACCATAGTAATCTAGTGTTTGGCAAACCTAAAAACCCACGCTTTGGGGACAAGAATTATTTGACAAAAACTTCTGGAAAACTAGAAAATAGGGCGGCAGAAACTAGATATCAGCATCTTATCCTGTATGTTAAGATAAAGTCAAAATGAGTACATAATTTAGAAACAAATGATGACATCACAAACAAATTAGGAGAGCAAGGAATAGTTTACCTGTCAGATCTTTGGATAAGAGAAGAATTTAGGACCAAACAAGAGATAGAAAACAGTATGAGATGAAAAAAGGATAATTCCTATTAAGTTTAAAAGCTCTTGTACACATACACGTACACACACACACACACACACACACACACACACACACACACACCAAAAACAAAACAAAACCAACACAGACAAGATTAGAAAGAAAGTGGAAAGTTGGGGGAAAAATTTCACAGCAAGTATTTCTGGTCAAGGTTTCATTTATCACATATAGAGAGAACTGAGCGGATTTTATAAGAATACAAGTCATTCCCCAATTGATATATGACCAAAGGATATAAAGAGGCAGTTTTCAGATGAAGAAATCAAAGCTATCTATAATTATGTGAAAAAATGCTCTACATCATTATTGATTAAAGGAATGCAAATTTAAAACATCTGGAAGATACCACCTCACACACATAAGATTGGCTAATATGACAGAAAAGGGAAATGATAAATGTTGGAGGCATGTGGGAAAATTGAGATCTAATGCATTGTTGGAAGTGTTGTGAACTGATTCAACCATTCTAGAGAGCAATGTGGAACTATGGCCAAAGAGCAATAGAACTGCATACTCTTTGACCTACCAATATCACAACTACATCTGTATCACAAAGAGATTTTTAAAAAAGAGAGTGGGAGAAGGATCTATTTTTACAAAAATACTCATATTAGTTCTTTTTGTGGTGGCAAAGAATTGGAAATTGAAAAGATATCTATCAATTGAGGAATGACTAAATAAGTTGTGGTATAGGATTGTAATGGAATACTATTGTGCTATGACAAGTAAGATGCTCTCAGAAAAACCTAGAAAGACTTACTTAAACTGATGCAAAGTCAGGATAGCAGAACCAGGATAACAATGCACACAATAACTGCAATATTGTATGATGGTCAACTGTGAATAACTTAGCTATTCTCAGTAACACAATGATCTAATACAATTCTGAAGGACTCATGATGAAAAATGCTATCTACCTTTAGAGAAAGAACTAATGGAGTCTGAATGCAGATCAAAGCATACTATTTTCTACTTCCCCCCCCCCCCCACCCTTTCCTTTCTCTCTGTCTCTCTGTTTTCTTTCCCAACATAACTAATATGGAAAGGTTTTGCATGGTTGCATGTATATAACCTATACCAAATTAATTACCATCTGAGGAAGGGAGGAAGGAGGAAGAAAGAAAATTTGGAGTTCAAATATTTTTAAAAGAGATTTAAAAAATTATTTTAAAATGTGATTGGGAAAAAATAAAATAATATTCAAATAAAGATGTGAAAAAAAAAACAGCTTCAGCCCAGGATTGTCCTCAGGAAAAACTGAAAATCCAAAATAATTTTCCTTTGATGTTTTTTAATTATCTCTTCAATACTCTGACTCTTCCTTCCCCTACCATTCTATCCTGTATCCTACTGCCTAATTAACTACTGCTAATGACATCAGATAATTCTTAAACTATGACTCCTCTCAGTCATATTTATATTTTAATAGGGGTGCTTGGCATACCACACAAAAACCCCACAAGGAATCCCTTCAAGATTCAAAGAAATGAATCTCTAACTAGAATTTCAGATGTCTTAACAGGTGGCAAGAAGAATTTGTTTTTAATGTGAGGAAGGGGCCTATTTAGTGCCCCTCAAATTTGTGTCACATACTTTTTTTTATATTTGACATGGTGACTCTTTGGCTCTGCAAACAAGTGATTTTTTTTTTAATATGACTATTAGTCATTCTTCCTAGTAAGTTTAAAGAAACTTATAGCTCATTTTTATGTTAACCCTTCCCTGGGCACAGCAAGTTTCTACAAATAATGATTGTAGAAGTACAACAACTCAGCTTTGTGCCTTAAAACAAAAAGACGCCATTTGTGAGAAGGGTAAGCTTAGCCATTCAAACAGAAGTATGTATTCAGTGCTGGATCTGAGAAAAACCAATCCATGTGTAATGGGGACAAAGGGAATTTAAATAGGATGACCCTGCCTTTGAGTAAGAGCAAACCATTCCAGAAAAATGTCTATTCTATTCATTAAGATTTCTAGAAGACTATGTAGTATAAAACCTTTTGAATAATGTCTGTGACCTTTAGATCCTGAAAGTTGTTCCTTTTACTGGCCCTTCAAAGTACTGCTCTTCAATAGAACAGGTTATTGCTATATGCCCAAAGAGCTATAAAATTGTGCATACTCTATGATCCAGCACTAGGTTTGTATTCCAAAGAGATTAAAAAAAAAAAGGAAAAGGGCCTATTTGTATAAAAAATATTTATGGCAACTCTTTTTGTGGTGTCAAAGAACTGGAAATTCATGGGATGCCAATTATTTGGGGAAGGGCTGAACAGGTTATGGTATATGATTGTAAGAGAATGGAATAAGAAAGAAATGATGAGCAGGATGATTTTAGAAAAAACCTAGAAATACTTATATGAACAGATGCAAAGTGAAGTGAGCAGAACCAGGAGAATGCTGTATGCATTAACAGCAATATTATATGATGATTAACTGTGAATGACATAGTTATTTTCAACAATACAACAATCTAAGACAATTTCGAAGGATTCATGATGAAAAATACTACCTGCCTCCAGAAAAAGAACCAATGGAGTATGAATGCAGAAAAAAGCATACTTTTTTTTCCCACTTTCCTTTTTCTTCCTTCTTTCCATGTTTTTTTTTTCAAACATGACTAATATGGAAATCTGTTTTGCATGATTGTACACATGCAACCTATATCAAACTGTTTACCATTTCAGAGAGGAGGGAGGAGAGAGAAGGAGAGAATTTGGAACTCAAAGATTTTTTTAAAAAGTGAATGTTAAAAATTGTCTACATTTAATTGGAAAACAAGTTAAATCATGTCCTGCACATTGTAATATTAACGAAATTTGAAGTTCCTTTTGTATTGCTAAGCTTAGAGGTACTTAGCACTTAGTAATTAATCAAGCATCTGTTAAAGAAACAGAAGGTATGAATCCCTGTTGCTGATGTAACAGGAAGGGATTGGCTGAAACAGGAAAGAGCTAATGTTGTGTGTGTATATAAGGAGAAGTCCCTGTTGGGTCAGACAGATCTTCTCGGAGCAAGCTTCATGGAGGCAGAAGCTGCTGCTGCTGGGGAGGTTGAAGAGGAAAGGCCCCCCAGGCTGGAGAGAATGATTTTTATTTTGGAAACCTGGGTGAAGTGATTTTGATTCTGGAAACCAGCTGGAGTTTCTGCTGAGGAGCTGCTGAGTCTGAGGGCCAGCTGGAGCATCTGGGAGCTGCCAAAGACATACAAGGGCCAGCTGGAACTGCTGAAGACTGAGGAAACAAGACTGTAATGCTGGTACTTTGAATGAACCTATTTGTGGCTTTGTTAAGCCTTAATTTCCTGGGAACAGAGACTGTGAAGGATTTAAGGTGGACTGGACACTATGAGCTTCAGCATGGAACAGGAAGTGTGTGGAGAGCTGGACAAAGACCTGGGAGCTGTCTGCACTGAACCCAGGTGACAGTTTGGTGAATCCAGGTAGGATCTGAGACCATAGAAGGGGATCCAGGGAATCTGAGAGACTACCCTGAGTCAAGCTGAAAGAAGATTATTTGGATACTATGTACTAACTGAGAAGATTGTAACTTATTTGTGACTGAGGGGTGGATGTCCTGTGTATTCTACACTACCCTTAAGAGAGTGCTAAGTAGCAACTGATATTGTAACTTAGTGTGCCTCATGAGTGGAGAACTTTGACTACTGTATTTTCTGACCCTTAAGGAAGCAAGCTTTCTTAAGGATGACTGAATGATTGAGTTACAAAGTAATTGATTGACTAAATGATTATACTTTGTTCAAAACTGTGTGACCACTGTGGTGAAAACTATGTGGCCATTTTCTGTGATAAGTTGTTGTGAATGCCGTATTTTGATTATCTGTGATAAGTTGTAACATTGTGAATGCTGTACCTTAATTTACTGTGAATGTTTGTCTCTGATTTGTTATTCAATAGAGTGTTTGCTATACTATGTAATCAGAACCTTAAAAGCTGTTCACAGTAGCATTCTTCTGGAAAGCTGCTTGTGCTAGGCTTTACATGATCCAGCAATACCACCACTAGGTTTGTATTGCAAAGAGATTTTTAAAAAAGGAAAAGGAAAGGGACCTATTTGTATAAAAATATTTATAGCAACTCTTTTTGTGGTGTCAAAGAGCTGGAAATTCATGGGATGCCAATTATTTGGGGAAGGTCTGAACAGGTTATGGTATGTGATTGTAACAGAATGGAAGAATAAAGAAATGATGACCAGGATGATTTTAGAAAAAAAACTAGAAACGCTTATATGAACAGATGCAAAGTGAAATGAGAAGGACAAGGAGAACACTGTACACAGTAATAGCAATATTGTATGATGATTAACGGTGAATGACATAGTTATTCACAACAATACAACAATCTAAGACAATTTCAAAGGATTCATGATGAAAAATACTACCTGCCTCAAGAAAATGAACCAATGGAGTATGAATGCAGAAAAAAGCATACTTTTTTCCCCCCCACTTTCCTTTTTCTTCCTTTCTTCCTTTCTTTCTTCCTTCCTTCCTTCCTTTCATGTGTGTTTTCTTACACAACATGAGTAATACGGAAATACGTTTTGCATGATTGTACACATATACCCTATGTTGAACTGTTTACCATTTCAGGGAGGAGAGAGAGGAGAGAGGGAAGGAGAGAATTTGGAACCCAAAGTTTAAAAAAAAGTGAATGTTAAAGATTGTCTACATTTAATTGGAAAACAAATTCAAATGCATCCTGTACATAGACCTTTTTTTCCCTTTTTGGTGAGTTGGTTGTTAAACATTGGCCAGCAAACCCTTGACTGATTTCCTTTATCTCTTCCTATTCATATTGCTTTTTCTACCTTCTCCTTAAATACTTGTCCAAGTCTATTTATTTGGTGTTCTTAGGACTGCATTCCATCCACTTTCCAACTTTATCCCAGGTTGCACCCTGAGCCTGGAGAATCACCATACTGAAGTTCACCAAACCCTTTCTCTTCACAATGCATTCCTGGAATTGCCCACTTGTGGACTGAAGCTTTCCCAGATTAACAAAAAGAAAGTTAACAAAATCCCTTTAGCCCTTCAATGACAAAACATGCAAGCCTCATAAACTCCCATTACTAAACTTTTCCCTAGTAGGTTCCCAGCCTTTTGTTTGAGTGTTATGATAAGCTGTTATTTCATTAATTCCTTGATAAGTTCAACCACTTCAATATTGTATATTGTGATCTGTAAGCTCTTGGAGGATATTTCCTAATCACCTCAAACAAGATTTCTTTTCTACTATGTATAGTTAGTGTTCTTTCCTTTTTAAATGATCACATATATCCTTATCATCTGCATCTTGCAACTTCTACAATGTAAACTCCTTAAGCGTAGAGACTACGTTGAATTTTGTCTTCATATCTCTATTGCCTATCACATATTTTGTGGTTAACAAGTGTTTGTTAAATTGTATCAGCCTTGCTCTACTTAGCTCTATCCCAATGACTACATTAAGATAGGACCTTAAATCTTAACTGTAGAACTGATTTTGCTTCCTTCTTCAGAATACTATGGAATTTGAGCTACCTTTCAAACTTGCATGCACAAAAAAGAAACTTCTTGTAAAGCAGTGCCTGCTTTTATTGTATTACTGCCCAAATGTCCTTTCAAAATCTCAGCTAATGGGATTGGCTATTGAGGTGAGGTCCTTAGATATTATCCCCCTTTTAATCATCATTGAATACATTTTGGTTGCATGATGGGAATTGTATTTTTTTGAGGGGGGGAAGGCAAGGCAATTGGGGTTAGCTTTTTTTTTGAGGGGGAAGGCATGGAAATTTTTTCTTGAGGACAAAATGAATTATTGATGAGCTGAGTTCCACTTCAGGAATTATGTCTTCCTTGTTGGTCAGAATCAAGTGCCAAAACTAACAAGGGCAATTACTTTTAAGGAATAAAGATAATTAGCTTGATCACCTGGTGGTCTGTAATTGTTTGGGGACATATGGCTTTCTATTGGTGTAGTCAAAGGGAACTTACAAACACACCAGTCTTGAGTACAGTTTTGAGTGGTAGCCTTTGTTGAGTCTCCTATGAATGGTGAGATTATTAGCAAAGGCAGTTAAGCATTTATTAGCTCGCCTTTTACAAGCTGAGTTTTGCTTCTAGAAGATGTTTATGTGACTGAGGTCCTTCATCTATATAGACTGGTTAGATCTGGCCTCTTCATTTAATTGGAGGAGGGATGAAGCAGCTAATGGAGCCTTTCCATAGCTTCAGCCCTGTCTCTAAGGTTGTTGTAAGAAGTTTAATATTTATACTTCTCTGACCTACTCAAGATTGGTGGTGTTAGTAAGGGGGTCCAGTTCCCTTTGTTGACATTAGTCAAGCTATTTGTGTTTGTAAAGGTGGGGATTCATTGATTATTCCCAGGGTAGAAGAGAAAAGGGAACCAACAGATAACAATAAAGATGTGTACATTTTTCTTTTATCTTTTCTATATGAATACAAGTTTAATAAAGGCAAGGACTACTTTATTTCTGTCTATATCTCTAGGTAATATAATGGTGCCTTGCATAAATGCATTTGGAATGGAGTGGGTCCACATGGTTAATTTTTGGGGGAATGAGAGGAACTATAATGGTGTCTTTTATATAGTAAGCACTTAATAAATGCATTTTT
>JAQQSU010009266.1:0-12737 GCA_028627135.1 Pseudochirops cupreus
TGACTTTAGGTGGTCTCTCTGATTCTCTGGATCCCCTTCCAACGTCCCAGCTCCCTCCTGAATCCACCAAACAGTCCCCTGGATTCAGAAGCAGACAGCTCCAAGGTCCTTGTCCAATCCTCAGAGGTAGACAGCTCCCAGGTCCTTGTCCAGTCCTCAGGGCAGTCCCTGGCATACACTGAAGTTGACAGGATGCAGCACATCTCAAACTCTTTACCACTTCTCTTGCCTGGAACTCAAGGATCAGCCAGGCTATGAACAAACAAAGTCTTATCCTGATCATGCTTCTTCAGCCCTCCAACACTTCAGGTGGCTCTAGGACCCAGAAGGAATATCAGCCTTCCAGGCAAGCCCAGGCAAGCCCTTCTCAGCCTTCCAGGTGGCCTTCACCAGATTCTGGTCTCAGGAAAACTCTATCTCAGTTCTCAGTCAGTTCTCAGCTTCCAGATGCTGGGAGAGAAACTCACACTCTCTCACTGTCTCTCTCTCTTAGCTAGCGACAGTCTCCACAATTCTTCCTTCAGCAGGAGCAGCGTTCCAATTCTGTCTCTCTGTCTCTGGAATTCTTGCTTATATACACACCTCAGTCAATCCCCTTCTTCCACATCAACAGGGGCTCAGGCAATCACATTCTTCCACATCAACAGGGGAGTTCATCCCTTCTCAACAGTGGGACAGAGTTTGCACCTTCCACACTTGGCCCCAAGATACTAAGTGCTAAGTATCTTGCTAAACTGATTACTATTACACTTGTTTGGTGATAAATTCCTCCATTCTCGATAAATCTAAAAGCTACTCTATTCCTTGACACCCTAATTTTTTATAATACCAATCTTCATTTGTTATCTCTAGCTCTTACTATTTATCATCACTCCACATCCATTTTCTATTACATATTTTCTACCTGGTATCTTTTATTCCATTTCACATTCACAAGATACCATTAGTGATATGCTACAATTGACTTAAACCTACCATTTATCTCTCTATTGTCATTTATATAAATCATTATTTTGATTCTTCATAGATTGTTATGTTTCTTCAATTGCAGTCATACACAATCATCAGATGACAATATACAAAAGATGTTTTATGTCATCAAGTAGTTGGGATTAATGAAAGAGCAAAATAATTTCTCAAATGTAAATTGCTTTCTTCCTTCTATTAAATTCTGTGTCTAGTTAATTGTCCACTGGGTGCCCATCCAAAATTCATGCACTGGTAGACTAACTCTATAAAGTGTCCATTCAACTACATTTCATAATCTGGACAAAGGCATTGCATATCTACTTTATTATTCCTATGTATTCCATTTGCCAATTTCTTTAGAATTATCAAAGATTATTTTGAGGTGGCCTAATAGTATCCTGGGGTTTGTTTTGCATTAATAGTTCCTGGATCTGTTGACTTGGTAGTCTATTCCTAAGCTGAAGTGATTAAAAATAATTGGTCATTTTAAATGTTTCCTTAACTATCTATTTAAACCACAATAGCAATAGGAATTAGTTTTCCCTAAAGCATCTTTAAGGATAGTATTAGGAAAGGCTTATCTCAAAGCATGAACATTTCTAAGAGCAGCTGGCTCATGTATTTATTATTTGAAATTCATTGTTGAAGGAGGGGAAAAAATAAAGATTGGGTATTGAAAAGCTAAAGTACAATGGACAGCTTGAGAGTGCAGACAACAAGCCCCAATTGAAATTCAGTTGGCACATCATCCTCCTGGATAATTAATTCCTCCTCTACAACCTGTTACCTTTAAGTAAAAAGATCCAAAATCAATAAGATAAAAATTTTTCTTTTCTAACATGAGAATAATTGAGAGATGGAATAGGAGAAGAATGGAGAAGGAAAGAAATAAGATTAGCAAATTAGGAACATAAAAGACAAAGCTAAGAAGAAAATAGTTAAATTGGAGAAAGACATTCAGAATCTGTGTCACCCTCATTATTGCACATGGAGTTTCCTGAAAAAAAAACCACCCCAGGTTCACCCTCATGTGACCCTACTCATTTGCTTTTACTAGGTATTCTGGGGACAAAATTACCTCAAAGGTAGCATATTTAATGAAAAAAACATAGGTTTGTTTTGTTTTGTTCTGTAAGTAGCAAAAGACCATTAACTCCTCAGAAACTTGAGGTATGCTCACCCATAAGTACATATCTCATAAGTGGAAAGAGTAAAGTATTTTGTGTTTATTCATGGAAATATCACAGGTATACAAAATATCAGACCCTTCAGTGAAAGTTTACCAAAGTCAGGTCAGAATCTTCAAAATCAGAATGAGGAGGTAGAGGTACTCATTACTGATATGTGGTAAATGGCATTGAGAATTATTGCTTATCTACCTGTAGATGTAAATGGGCACTTTTTATTGATGTTGTGGAAAGAGGCTCAAAAGTAAATAATGTCTTTCAGGCAAGTTGGCATTTACTAATTACTAATTTTCAGTAAATGTAAGTGATTAGAAATTGAGTGCATTGCTGGAATGAAAAAGAAAAAGTAGAGGAAAACAGATCTACAGTGCTATGGATTAACATTTGTTCAGCAAAAGCCACAAATGACCCATTCCCAAATATGGGGAATGTAAAGAACATATGTTGTCTTTGTGCATACATTAAGAGGAAGATACGTAAGATGACACTTCTATTTCTGCTCAGTTTCTAACTGTAAGCCATACTCATCCAGAATCATTGCTGTGTATGCCATTTCAACAACTCACCTAGGGTTGCCTGAGGTGCTCAAGTTTTCTCCAACTTATGATTGTTTTTTGGTCTTCCATTCACATTGTTGGGAGGGCAAAGAGAAAAGAACAAAAGCCTCTTAGTGGAACCACTTAGAGGTTTTTCTGGCTAACTCACTACTGCATTACAAGTGCTGCCTTTCTTATGTGATATAGAAAACAACACACCTTTGAGCTACTCTACAGACAAATATAAAAACCAGAAAAATGGTTAAATTACCATAAATCTAAATTCATTGTGTTAAAGGTTTCCTTTGGTCCAGTGCATTGCATATGAATATTGGAAAGCATTTTACTTTGGCTACTCAAACGAACAAAAAATATAATATAGGGAGGGTATCTAAAAGCCTACTACAAAATTCTCACTCATTCCCAGAAAAGAGAGGAAAAACATCTATTGTAGATTACATTTCCTTTCTGGGCAATTGAGTAGGTTAGTTTTAGTTGTTTTGTGTTTTTTTTTTTCAAATGACAGATGAGAGAAGACCTTTCCTGAACACAGAAAAACTCACACTACTGGGCTGATGGCCAGATTGGGGAATGGGTCATTTGCAGCTTTTGCTGAACAAATGTTAATCCATAGCATTGTAGATCTGTTTTCCTTTATTTTTTTTCTTTTTCATTTCAACAATATGCTCAGTTTCTAATCACTGACATTTACTGAATACTAGTAATTAGCAAATGCCAACTTGTCTGAAATGTATTATTTGCTTTCCAACCCCTTTCCACAACATCAATAAAAAGTGCTCATTTATATCCACAGGTAGATAAACAACAATCCTCAATGCCATTTACCATATACAATACAACCAATAAAGAGTACCTCTCCCTCCTCCTCATTGTGACTTTGAAAATCATGACCTGACTTCAGTAAACTTTCACTGGAGGGTATAATTTACATGCCTATGATATTTCCATGAATAATAATTAGAAATATGCCTGATCCCTACATGCCTCTCTCTCCTAGAGGATATGAATTACTCATTAATGATTTTTAGTAACGTGGGATCTAGTTTGGGCTCTGATGCTAATTAATTGAGTGACCTGGAGCAGTTAACCTCACAAAGCCTCAGATTTTCATCTCTAAAATGAGGAGGGTTGGACTAGTTGAAATGTAAGATAATAACTGACATTTATAGAGACCTTTAGTGTTTCAGAAGAGTTTTGCATAGATTATCTCATTTTAAACTCATAACTATCCTACAAAGTAGCTGTTTATAGATATTTTGATCCAAATTTACATACAAAGACACTAGGGCTTACAGAATCAAGTAACTTGGCACCATCACCACACAGCTAATATCAAAATTGGAGTTTGGATCCATATCTTCCTCACTCTGAGTTCAGTACTCATTATTTTTCCTTCATCCACAATATATTCCAACCAAAGTGGTCAATTTGCTATTGCCCCAACAAAATATCATTGATCTCAATTATGTATGTGCCTTTGCACTTAACATCGCCCATGCTTGGAATGCATTTTGTTCTCCTTCCTCTGCCTTCTGCAATCCCCCAGAATTCAGCTTTATTGACAGCTCCTACAAGAAACCTAACTTGATCCCATAGTTACTAGTGTCCCCTCCCCCTTGAATTGTTTGTTTAATTTTACTTTGTTTATATTTTATATTCATCATCAACTTACATTTATTTATCTACCTACATATAGACCTTTCCCTAATAAATTGTAAGCTTCTTGAGGGGAATAACTGGTTTTATCTTTGTTTCTCCAGCACAGTACATGGCTCTTGGATGACAGTAAATGTTTGTTAAATGATTGATTGAATGAAAGAATGAATACTGCTGACTGTAGCTCCAAATTCCTTTCCTTCTCTAAAAATTGATGCTCCGCTATAAAATCATAGGATCTCAGAATTCAAAGGGCCTCTCAAAATCTTTACGGATCCTGTCTCTAATATCCCAGGGACTTGGAATCATTCCTAGCTTTATGCCATTTGCAAATTTGACAAGCAAGTCATTTATTCTTTGCCCAATTCATTGACAAAAATGTTCAAAGGCATAGGGGTGGACAGAAGTCCCTTGGGAACTCCAGTGGAGACCTCTTGTGGACATAAGTCAGGGCATCTATCTATGAATTTACCCATTTTTATTGTCTAACTCATTTCTTACCAATCCTTTCGCCCTCCCCCCCCCCAAAGAAACAGCTTAAGAAACTTTATCAAGCATTTTCCTAAAATCTAAGTAATCTATGATATAGGATGAAGTTAATCTGTCATGACCTGCTCTGACTCAGGTTAGTCTAACTCAATAGATTTTAAATATGCTATAAGAAGGAAATAAGCATTTATTAAGTATCTATTATATGTCAAGCACTGTATTAAGCAGTTTATGAATATTATCTCATTTAATCCTTACAACAACCCTACAATGTAGGTACTATTATTTTCTTCACTTTACAGTAGAGAAAGGGGTTGAGTGACTTCCCCGGGTCGCACAGATATTAAGGCTGAATTTGAACTCAAAATTTGCCAACTCCAATCACAGTATTTTATCCACTGGGCCATTTAGCGGCTTAGCAATAAAGGAAGGTAATAAAGTCTTAGGCTACATTAAGACAGAGATATAGTTACAATCTCTTCAATTAATAACTTCAGAGGAGACCTATAATATCTTGCCTGCATCACCCAGATAATAACAGAGATGGAATTAGAATCTGGTCTCTTGATTTTCTACTATACCATACTGCCTCTCAGATGACTGGCCCACTGTCAACCAATGGCATTAATTTCTAGTGGTAAGGATGAGCTGCGTTAAGGCAATCACTGTGAGTCCTGGCTCTCCTTGTGATGAAATTGTTTATTTATGAGACAGTTGTCTTATACCAGATCAATTCACAAATGAAGTAGAATGATTGGCGAACCCAACTTTGTGCCCATTATATGCATGACTGAACCAGTTGGATCTTTGGATTGGCCACCAAACCATAATACATTATAGCAGACATCATTAGTTCCATCTTCTGGTATTTGGGAAACAAGTATGATCCATTCTAGCTTTGAAATTCTATCATTCTAGGAAATGTGTCTGTGGAACTCCCTCACTTCACATGATTGTGTCCTCCTTCACTCTTTAGTTTCCTCACTGCAAATGTTTAGGGTGACCCCTAAATCTAGGGGTTAGGCATCATACCATTTTTTCCTCTACCTAGAGCCCCTGTTATAGAGACCAACCATGCCTGTTCTTCTTAGCCTGCTCACCAAGCTCCCAAATTTGTTGTTTTCATTATCTAAATTCCCCTGTGCCTGGTACCATTTTCTTGTTGTCCTAACTCTTTCAACACAGTCTCATATGTTAATCCATATTTACACAATCATAGTACCAGTGGATTACAATGGAGATGCATTTTACATGAAGGTTAACTTCTAAAGATAAAATGAAATGAGGAACATACATATCCTAAATTACTGTGGAATATCCTTAAATGGTCTGACTGTGAATTCCATGAGAATCTCCTTGGTAGGATGTTTGAGGAACCCATAGTGACTGAGCCTTTGTTTACAAATGACTTTCAATCAGTAGGGACAAGTTTTCATTTCATGTCTGCCAATATTTACTTAATGCATTTTCAGTCTTATTAATGTTTTAATAATTTTAATTAACTAAAAAGATGATTACTTTCTTATTTATATGGAACAAGTTCTAACTTAAGAAGTAATTTTGCTACCACAATGCCCTGACTATACTGAGAGGATGAAAATTAAAGAAGGGGCTAAATTATAAACAAGAGTTATTTTACAATGGTGACATTCAAAATGCAAAGTAGGTACATTCCTGCTTTATCTGCTTTATGGCTCTGCCCCAGGGAAGGAATCAACAGACTGGGTCCTGAGTCCTACAAAGAATTCCTGACTCACCATGCAATCTGGCCTTTTACCCCCATGGCAATGATGCTAACTGATGCTGTAGCTGCAGACCTTGGCCCTGCCACTAATTAGCTCAGTGAATTTGGGTAGTAACAAGAAAGCATCCTTTTGTTTCCATGGGACAAAATTCAAAACCTTTCTCCCTGTGTACATCAGAAGTGTGGACTTTCCCTGATATAATAACAGGGCGGAGGTTTCTAAAGACAAATAAAAGTTAATGGAGCAGATACATAGAAAATCCTTGGTACCTTCAGAGAAAGCCTGCATTATAGGACTTGATCTCCTGTTACAAGAATGTTCTGTTTAGCCCAATACACTCATCAGGGTTCAATAGTCGTGTGGGGCCCAAATATCTGATGTAGTTGAATTCAGTCCAGATATAATAGAATTCAAGTTAAATGTGTGTTTGATGCCACAGTGGAGGGCAGGGGTGTATTTCCTCTCCCAAATAACAATAAGGATAGCTAACATTTACATAGTACTTTATATTTTACAAAATCCTTTACATCCATTATCTCATTTGATCTATGAGGTAAATAATGCAAATTATAGTATATTTTAGAGAAGAAGAAATGGAGTATCAATGAGGTAAAGTAACTTACATCCAGTCAAAGAATTGCGAAATTCCTGAATCTAGACATGAACTATTTCTTTTGCTAGCAAATCCAGGGTGCTTATTTGAATTTTAACAGAGACCTTTTGAGATATGACATACCCTAAGCCAGTGGTTCTCAACCTGTGGGTCATGTTCAATTTGTAACAATGAAAATACATCCTGCATATCAGATATTTACATTATGATTCGTAACAATAGCAAAATTACAGTTATGAAGTAGCAACAAAAATAATTTTGTGGTTGGGGGTCACCACAACATGAGGAACTGTATTAAAGGGTCGCAGCATTAGGAAGGTTGAGAACCACTGCCCTAAGCCAAGGAGTTATTTTAAGGATGGAGCTATATAGGCTCTCACTTGGGCTGAAGGAAAACACTTGTGACTGATAGGATTTGGTGTAACTTTTAAATCATAGTACTTGGGTAGATGCTTCCCTTGATAATTGACCATGCCTGCGTCACAAGGGGGATGATTGATAAACAATGGGGTGCTGAGCCTGTGCAGGAGAGCTCTGAGGATCAGCTGAATAAAGCTGATATAGAAGCTTTTCTTTCCCAGGGTAATTAAAATTCTGCATCTTCATAGTCATTCCTTGGGGAACTAAAGCTCAGGGCCCTATGAAACTAAGAGGGGAAAAGAAATCATGATAATTGGCCTGATTGGCTTAATCCCAGGAATTTCCTCTTTTTGTTTCTTTTCACTTTTATGGTCAATTACCAACTGACCATTTTAAACTCTAGAAAAGAAAACAATTTGACTCTTAGTGTGTTTTATTTATATATGTATATGTATATATATATATATATATATATTTATATATAATTTATATTAAAGGATTTAATAATATCTTTCACTTGGGGTGCCAGTGGTGCCTTGTGGACTGAGCTAGAGGCACACATTCTAATACGTTCACACTTTCATGAAGACATCGAGGGACTAGTGACATAAAGGATTAGGTAATAGTTTAAGGGGGCAGAGGAGAGAGAATCCAAATCCTGTTAAATACAAAATAATGACAGCAAACATCTACAGTATCTCAACCAGGAGTGGACAATTACAGCAGTCTCATCCAGAGGGGACACCACTTAGAAATGCCACATTTGAATAATGGTAGTAAAGAAAGATCCACATTCCTAAATCCTAGCACTCTCAGTCTACATGTTTCCTTCTCCAGGGTCCCAGTGCAAATGATACTCTCAATCTCACCTCCCTTTTCCACTCCCACTTTTGTAACCCTAATTCTGGTGCTAATTATCACATTAATATCTGACTGACCATTGCTATAGCATCCTGTTCCATCATTCTACCTCTAGTTTTTCTCTTCTTCAAATCATCTTTCATATCTCTGCCAGATTTATCTTCCAAATGAAGTTTTCATAATAGCATTCAATTGTGTCCCCCAAAATTCAATGTCAACTCAGTATTTATAGAATAAGGTGTTGCCTGTCATTCAAAATCAAAGACATTCATAACAAACAGACTTGCACTTCTACCACATTTAGAATGAAGCAAATGGGAGGTAGAGCCAAGATAGCAGGAACTCACCTGAGCTCTCTCCCAAACCCATCCAAATGCCTTTAAAAATGAAAATGCCTCCAAATAAATTCTACAGAAACAGAATCCATAAAAAAAATGGAATAAAACAAATGACCAGACCAAGACAACTTGGAAGGTTGGCAGAAAAGGTCTGTGGCACCAGGTTGAGAGAGTACAGTCCAGCGCAGGCTGTGCCAATGCAGACTGGGTCCTTGTAAATCCTGAGCAGATCTTGGGGTGACTGAATCCCTGACAGAAAGTGGCACTTTCCAGACTTCTCAGCCCACAGACCCCAAATACGCCTTGTAAGATCAGCAGGATGGGCTTGTTATATGTGTGTGAGAGCAGAGCACAGTCCAGGACAGACTACACCAGCATAGCCCAATACCCAGAAAACCAGGAACATGTCTTAGGCATGATTGAATCAGCAATAGTGGGGGGGGGGGGGAGCAGATGATTCTGAAATTTCAATTCCTAGACTGTTAAGGGGTCAAATAGCTGGTCAGAAGGAGATTACAGGGGTCCTTACAAGTGCTGAGGCAGGACTCTATTACTTTGTCCATACTCAGATCTGGATCACAGTCCTGGGTGGCAGTCCCAGGGAAAGGAAAAGCAGTAGCATAACCAAGCTTCCTGCAGCAGTAGAAGGGGGACCTTCCTCACAAGTCCAAGGCAGAAAAGAGAGCTTGTGGTCACTCATAGAGTAGATAGAGCACAGGCCAGGAGAGGAGTAAACACCTCTCCTTAGATCATACCATCCTGGAAGAACTGAAAACTTACAGATCCCTAGAAGTATCTCTGAAAACTGCTACACAAAACTGTTAACACTTAAGGCAGTGTGCCCTCCATCCCAGAAGCAGAGCACTACTTTAACAAAGAGTTAAAAATCAACTAATAAGCTGAAAAAAAATGAGCAAACAAGATGAAAAAAATTGTATAAATATATTATTATATACAAAGAAAAGGAGGTTAACTAATTACCTATTAGGTTGGCTAATAGGACAGAAAAATTAAATGTCAAATGTTACAGGGAGTGTGGGCAAAATTAGATTTTAATGTATTCTTGGTAGAGTTGTGAACTGATTCAGTCATTCTGTAAAACAATTTGAAACTATGCCCAAATGGGTATAAAATCATGCACATCCTTTGACCTAGTAATACCAGTACTAAGTTTCTATACTAAAAGAGATTTTTTTTAAAAAAGGGAAATGGCCTATTTGTACAAAAATATTTATAGGAACTCTTTTGTTGGGGGCAAATAATTAGAAATTAAGGGAATGCCCATAAATCAAAGAATGAACAAGTTGTAGTGTGCGATCATGTTGGAATACTATTGTACTATAAGAAATATTGAACAGGATGCTCTCAGAAAAAAACCTGAAAAGACTTGAATGGGCTGATGTACAGTGAAATGTGCTTTGTATAAAGTAACAGCAATATCGTAGGATAATGAGCTGTGAATGCCTTAGCTATTCTCAGCAACACAACAATCCAAGACAATTTTGAAGGACTTATGATGAAAAATGCTCTCCATCCCCAGAGAAAGAACTGATGGTATCTGAATACAGAACATACTTTTTTAAAACTTAAATTTTCTTGAGAGTTTTTTGGCTATATTTTCTTTCACAACATTTCACAAGGTTCACAACTGCTATAGGCATGTTTTACACGACTATCATGTATAACCTCTTTCAAACTGCTTGACTTCTCAATAAGGAGTGTGGGGAGAGTTGAAGGGAGAGAATTTGGAACTCAAAGTTTTAAAAACAGGTGTTAAAATTATTTCTATATGTTACTGGGGAAAATAAAAATAAAATACTTTAAAAAATAAAGTGAATTAAAATTATTTCTATATGTTACTGGGGAAAATAAAAATAAAATACTTTAAAAAATAAAGTGAAGTAAAATCAAACATAGACTTGACAAAAATAAGCTTTTGCCTTAAACCACACTTAAGATCCTATGTAGAAAGCTAGAAGAAATATAAGAGATCATCTTATATAACCATCATTTTGTATATAGATGAGGAAAGTGAAACCCAGGGAGATTAAGGGACTTTTCTAGAGGAAAATGAGCAATAACAGGATTTGAATCCAAATCTTCTGATTTCAGAGCCAGTGCTATTTCAGAAAATATGTTGTGTCCTGCTATACCTCTATTTCACTGTATTCTGATTTTAGATTGCACTCTGATGCAGCTTTTGATTCTTCTTGAAACTTAGTTTATACTAACCCTTCCCCAAACACTGTCATAAATAATTCCTTAATTAACTTTGAGATAGTTAAGCTGAGGGCCTCTTATTCTTACCCTGTCAGAGAGGGAAAAAAAGTCCAAACTTTAATTTTGCTCAAGAAAACATTGAAGATTTATTTCAGTCCTTCATTAACTGAGTATAAAGGGCTGTTTTACAGAGAACTCACACAAGAAAGGCATTCATGTGGTGATCATAAGAAGCAATACAAAGAAACCCTCAAGGTCCTGATGAAGAACTTTGAAATCAATTGCATGATATGGGAGATAATGGCAAAGGACTACCCAGCATGGCATGCCTTCATCAAAGAAAACACTGTGCTCTAGGAATAAAGCAGAATTGCATAGATCAAAAGATGAACAAATTTAGAGATAACTGCAACACAAATGTATATTTGGACATTCCAAGGTTACTTTGGTCTGATCAACCACAATTGGACACACTCTTAACTCAACATAGTGATGTCATGTTGGTCCTTTTCAAGAACAAAAGCCAACAACCAACAAACTAATCTTCTACCATTAATTTCTCAGTCCTTCCCTGGCTCTTCACTGCTCCTTACTGCTTACTTGTGGCAATACTATAGCTGCACATTATTATCCCTTGGCATGTTATCTTTGTTATATGTGACCACAAAGCAATTATGCATTCCCTAGTAATTCATTCTGAGAATTGTTCTGTGCTTCTGTTCAAGCTTCCTAAAGAAGCAAAAATTTCTGTTAGACTAATGAAATCTACCTTCCTTCATAACCCCCCTTTTCTCCTTTGAAATGCTAAATAAATCTTTGATTCCTTGATTTTCCCAGGAATTTTTGTCTCCAAACACTATTAAAATGATAGAATAATGCAGTCCAGTTGAGGGGATCCTGATTCTCTTTGCTACTTTCCTTCTTTTCTTTCCTTCTAATTTTCATTTCCGAATTCTCTTCCTTCTGTCAGTCTTTCCACCACCAATTGAGAATGCAAGGAATATGATGCCACATATACATATAAAGTCATGCAAAATAATTCCACATTCACCAAATTACTTAAAAAATAGCAAGAAAAATAAAATAAGAAACATGCTTTAGTCTATACTCAGAGTTCATTGGTTCTCTCTCTAGAGGTGGATACTACTTTTCATAGTCACTCCTTTGGAATTATCTTGGATCATTGTCTTGATCAGAGTGGCTAAGTATTTCATAGTTGATCATTGTTACAATATTACTACTACTCTACTGAATGATCTCTTTGGGATACAGACCTAGTAGCAGTCCTTTTGAGTCAAAGGGTATGCATAGTTCTGTTGCTCCTTTTTTTTTTAAATTTTATTTTAGTTTGCATCATTCATTTCCACAAGATTTTGAGTTACATATTTTCTCCCCCTCTTTCCCCCACCCACCACCCCAAAACAGCCATCCCAGTATGTCCCCCCCTCCCCCAGTCTATTCTCTCCTATGTCACTTTTCGGTAGGGCAAGAAGGATCTCCCAGTCACAGTGCCTGTGTATCTCAAGTTCCAGTTGGATGTAGTCAATAATAATAATAATAATAATTGCATGTAGATAGATAGATAGATAGATAGATACACATTCATAACATTTGATTATGGAACTCCAGATTCCAGATTCTTTCTCCTCCTCCCTCATCACCCACCCCCACTGGACGGACAAGCAATCAAATACAGGCTGAACATGTGAAATTACACAGAACCTCTCCATAGTGAGCACACT
>JAQQSU010009267.1:0-12737 GCA_028627135.1 Pseudochirops cupreus
GTATCTATCTATCTATCTTTGTATGTATATATATATATATATATATATATATATATTTATATATGCAATTATTATTATTATTTCTGAGTACATCCAACTGGAACTTGAGATAAACAGGCACTGCAGTTGGGAGATCCATCCTGCCCTACCAAAAAGTGACATAGGAGAGAATAGACTGGGGGAGGGGGGAAACACTGGGATGGCTGTCTTGGGGTGGTGGGCGGGGGAAAGACGGGGAGAAAATATGTAACTCAAAAAAAATTTAATAAAATAAATTTATTATTAATAAAAAAAAAGAAATTAAAGCTATCTATAGGTCATATGAAAAAAATGCTCTAAATAATAAAACAACTCTAAGGTATCACATCACACCTATCAGATTAGCTAACATGACAGAGTAGCGGAATAATAAATACTGAAGAAGATGGGGGACAATTGGAATACTAATATATTGGTGGTGGAGTTGTGAATTGATCCAAACATTCTGGAGAGTAATTTGGAACTGTGCCCAAATGGGCTATAAAACTGAATACTTTTTGACACAGCAATATTATTATTAGGTCAGTTTCTCAAAGAAATCATAAAAATGGGGGGAAAAGATTTACATTTATGAAAGTGTTTACAGTGACCTTTTTGTGGTGGCCAAGAATGGGAAATTGAGGAGATGCCCATCAATTTTGGAATGACTTAACAAGTTGTGGTATGTGAATGAGAAATGATGAGCTGGTGAATTTCAGGAATACCAGGAAAAGTTTATATGAACTGAGTTTAAGTACAGTGAGAAGAATCAGGTTAATCTTAAACACAGTAATAGCAATGTTGTATTGACTTTGATAGACTTAGCTCTTCTCAGCCATGCAGTGATCTAAGGCAGTTCCAAAAGTCTCATGATAGAAAATGCTATCCACATACAGAGAAAGAATGATGGCATCTGAATGCTGAAAGTTTTTTTCTTTTCTCTCATGGTTTTTCTCTTTGCTTCTAATTCTTTACAACATGACTAATACGGAAATATATTTAATAAGATTTTTATTACATTATATGCCATCTTGGGGAGGTGGGAAGGGAGAGGGGGAGAAAATTTATAACTCAAAATCTTACAAAAGTGAATGGTGAAAACCAAAATAAATAAATATTAAAAACAAAGTAAAATTGAATTTAAAAAAAAGATAATGAAGTTAAGCCTTCAGATATAAAACATGGAACCTTTTTTCCCCATTAATGGATAGCAGTTGGGAGCACAGCTTAGACCTAAAAAGATATTTCCCATAGAGTAACAATATTTAATGCAAGGTAAATCACCATAATTTTAATGTTGTATCCCCTCCTTTTGAAGAGCAGAGTGGCAAGTATCACATGTCCAACATCCTGCTCCCCTCTTTAAAGCCAAGCACATGCAACTTTCCAGAGGACTGCTGCTGTGAATAGCTTTAAGTTTCGGATTACCTAGTATAGTGAACTCTCTATTTATTCAGAAGTATATTAAAGCAAAACCTTCACAGAAACCAAAGTATAGCATTCACAATGCTATAACATATCAAGTCTTCACTAAAGTGGCCACATAGTTTTAGACAAAAGATATCATTCAGCAAATCCTTAACTCAATAATCCTTAAGGAGCAAGCCTCCTTAAGGGACACAAAGTAAAAAGGTCAAGTTCTCCATCCCTATTTCGCATTGTCTTAATCTCTCACTCAAAAAGTCTTCTTTCTTCCTAATTGAAGATTAGTTTACAATCATCCTTAACTCAATCATTCTTAAGAGGTACAAAGTATAGAGTACCCAGTTCTCCCACCTCTAGGCCACAGCAAATCATGAGCTTCTCAGACAGCACTAAGTACCCAAAGAGAGATCTTTTCATCTTGACTGGAGGTCTAGAAACATGAAATGGGCAAATTTAGCTCCTTATCCAGCTCCTTGTCTAGTTTGTTGTTGATTTCCTTGTCCTGTTCCCGTTCCATATTGAAGCTCATGGTGTCTAGTACACCTCAAGTCCTTCACAGTTTCTGTTTCTGGAAAGACAAAATTTAACAGAGCTAAAACAACATTCATGCACATTGCTGGCAACCATCATCAATTTACTATCTGCCTGTGAAATCAGCAGAGACCCATATACAAGGTCTGAGAACTCAACACAAATGATCAATATAGTCCCAGGACCTACAGATTCCTACTCCAGGACTTCTGTAAACAGACAACTAGAAATCCTCTTTCAGGGCTTCCAGTAAGGTCCCAGGGCTTCTATACAAAGTATTACAAACAAAAATCTACAAAAATGGAACAGACAAACGTAGAGTGACTGGCCACTACAAAGTTCCCCTTCTTAATTCTGCGGCCACAAATGCTCTCTTCTCAGTTCTGCCCTTTCCCAGATTATACTTCTCCTTATATATGGTTATTGGCTCCTCCCTGTTCTGCCCCATCCTGTGTCATCAGCAACAGGAGGTCACAAGTTGTAGGGTTCAAAAGTTCTGTTTCTTAATAAAGACTTGATATTATCATTGGCAAGGCTTGAAAGAAATTTAAACTGCAAGGAAGTGGTAAATAATTAAATAGCTGAAACAAGGCGTTAAGTACTTCTTTGCTTGCCATTACTTTCTCCTGGCAGGAATCAAAGTCTCTCTTGGAGCACGGTAGGTGCAGGTGCTTTCTTGTGAACCACTCAGACCCATGTGTATAGATAAAATCTATATGGTCAAAACACACACACACACACACACACACACACACACACACACACACACTCATACACCCTACTTACATCCCTTACAGCTCTACAGCAGTGAATGTTATCTACTGCAGGAGTAAGTTACACTTCCCTAGAGATCTTCAAACAAAGGCTATGTGACCAATTGTCAGATATGTTTCTAAAAGACATTCTTATGCAGATATGGGTTTCAATAGATGGTTTCTGAGTTAATTTCTATCTCTGAGATTCTTTTATTTCAATCAAAGCCTAAGGTAGAAGATACTGTGATCTACATGTAGATACCTGAAAATAATTGATTAACCCAATAAAACTTACCTAATCTAATTAACTGAGAAATATGCGCTGTCTTTTTATGTGTATACATACACACACTATACATACATACATACATATATATATATGTATATATATATATATGTATATACTTTTCATTCTTGAATTCTCTACCACTGTTAATAGTATTTGTATATGTCTCTGAATTGTCTAGCATGAAAAAAAGGGACAGTATTATTGGAGAGACTTGAGAGAAAAAAAGGCTAGGGTAGCAAAGTGGCAAAAGAGAAAGAAAACTGGGTCTGAAATCAGGAAGAACTAAACTCAAATCTGACCTGATATATTTTCTAGCTGCATAATACTAGGCACATCTATTAACCGCTATCTGCATCAGTTTCTTCATCTGTAAAAAAAGGAACAATAATAATACACCTAGTTCACAGATTTATTGTGAGGATCAAATGAAAATATCTATAAGCACTATGCACAATGTCTGGTGCTGTGGCTAATAAATGATTATTCTTTTTCACATTGCTCAAGAGTAATGCTAATGTTTAAGAAAGTAAGCCATATTTTTGCCTAGGCAGAAGCAGTGAAAGGAGCATGATATCATTCAAGGAACAAACCTAGATTCTCAGGAATGTCTAATCATAAGCTCCATCACAGGGAGAATTGGCATCCATGATATCAAGACTGGAACTCTGAATAATTGTGAACAAAATAAATTTCCTGGGCATTCAACTAGCTGCCAATAAATCCTAAATTAAGTGTTCATTGACAACAGGTTAAAATGACTACCATTCTTGGAGTATTTGCATTTGCTAAAGGGACTACTAAAATGCTAAAGGAGGGAAGATTTTATGATGTAATTCAGAGATTTCTAAATCATGGAGTGTGTTCCTCTATAGGTTGGAAAAATAAAAAATTCTTTAGGGAGAAGTTAGACAAAATTATTTAAAAAAAACCTCCTGAATGTTTTTAAGTATGATTCCCATAAAATATCTCCATTTTTCACTGAACACAAAATCAAAATAAAAATCAACAGTAGAGAGATTAATTTAGTAAATTTTCTCAGCTAGTATGGTGTAGCAGAATGGAAGCACATAGCTGTTTCATTGATCTAGCCTGGCCTGGCTAATGCAACTGGATGTGCCTCCTACTCTCAGTTCTTTCTGTCTTGGCCTATGTTTTGACATATTTTCCTTTCTTCCCCTGGCACAATATTTGGCCTTATTGGAAAAGACCTGGGAGTAGAGAAGGGGAGTGAATACTTATGGCAGCGTCCTATTCCAGTTACTTTTTGGTGCTCTTCCATCCATAATGATTTTTCAGAGAGGATGAGTAGAGCTTGTGCTCCCTCTTGTGTACATGAAGCCTCTGGAGACTAGATGTGTTACTACTGTGAAGGTCCCTCTAGTTCTGGTAGGTCACATCCTTGTTACTGATACTCCATAATCTCACTTTACTACTTCTTCAAGAGTTCCCAGACTGAGACTTAGGCACCTGCATAAAGATGCCACAAGACCCTGGTTTTGGGTAGGGAGGACATGAAACAAAACCATGCCTTTCGCTCATTCCTGGTTCTAGGTGCTAGACAAGTGCTAAACAAGAAGGTCCAAGGAGTGCAGCACCATCCATAGGAGTCATACTTTTTATTTCTTTCTTTGTTTGTTTGTTTTCTTTTGCCTTTTGGAGGTAGCCCAGTGCAGAGGAAAATATGAACTCTGGCACTGGAGCACATAGGTTCAATTGCTGCCTCTGCTACTTCTCACCATGCTTTATGTAAATCTCATTTGCTTCACTTGTAAATAGTGGAGTTTGGATTAGATGACCTTGAACTGTCCAATTATAAATTGGTCGTCTTGTGATCCTATGTCAATGAATAAAGTGAAGTAATAATTTACAGTGTTATAGTCATTATTTTGTTGTATGTTGAAGATATGCTTCTGTTTTTATTATAAACACACTATTGTGTGTTTTCTCAAATTTAAGGAAACTGTAAGATAAAATCTTTCAACTAGATCATTTATGAAAAAATATGGAGATGAGACTTTTTGATTTCATAAAGATTATATATAAAGATAGAAAACTATTGTCATCAATAGTGATAGGTACTGGTATTGCTATTTTAAGACACCATTTGTAGAGCCACTCATTGCCAACCCTTGATTATAACTTTTAGATTATCACATACCCTGAATGCTTTCATGCTGCTAGTCTTTCTAGCACCTCATGAATATAAATTTTTGTGTGTGTGTGTGTGTGTGTGTGTGTGTGTGTGTGTGTGTATTCATGAGTTCTGGAAAAGGTGTTTATCTAACTTACTAATTACATCATGCTGTTTTGTCTTTAAGATAACTGTCTACAGAAAAGATAGATGGACTATTAATGCAAATTCACAAGAAATTAAAACATTTCAAAAATCTCACTAATTTAAAAGTCACTAAGGGGTAACATATTGTGAATTACCTTTTTAAGATTCTTGGATATGGCCACTCTCCTTGATCTGTCATTTTGGTACATTGTGAGTTTTGGTCTGGGTCTACGAATGGTATTATTCTACAATAGCAATCATGTTTGATCTAAGCCCCCCCACACCCTGCCCAAATAGAATTTAGATGATGTTTTGAATCACCATCTAATTCTGACACAATATTTTATAATTCTGGTGACCTCTTCCTCCTTTATGATGAGTGATATATGAGCTTTTTTTATGGCAGAGAATGAGGAGTCTTAAAAAATAATCTCCCCTATCATGCAGAGATGCCATTTAATACATATTTTATAAGAGAGAGCTTTTCTCCCCAAGACCCTTTTCAATTTTATACTTAGAAATTGCTTTGGCAATCTCCTACTTCATGATGTCTTAATCCAAATAATTCCTCACTAATTTATCTAAGGTAGACAAAGGTAGACTATCAAAAATCTCATCTTTCTTCTCTGGCTATGCCTGAAATTTAATTGAATACAGAGTTGTTGTTGTTGTTTTAGTATGTTACAAAAGTAACCATGTTCTTCATCTTAATAATTTAAAAACACTTTGGTCATATTTTATTTTAATATGCCCTTTAATATGTTTTTTTCTTGTTGAGTTTTTTGATTGAAAAGCTTCTCTGATTTTTAACACCATTCAAGTGATTATCTAGTATTACAAGCACTCACTGTGATCTCCAGTCACTTAATTTCAAACTTGTTTTGTCCAGTTTCCTTGGAAATATTTCCCTTTGTCTTGAATTCATTTTCTTTTTCAGGCTTTGAAGTTTATTTTTAGAACCATTTTTACAATCTGTGTTAAAGGTGTAGCATATTAATTGTCTATGCAAGTATACCTAAGGATCTGAATTTTACTGACGTTTATTCAAAAGACTTCATTATGTTTCTTAGCTCCTTATGTGATGACTTCTATAACTCTATCTCTATGCTTCTAAATCTGACAAATGAGAAGAGAAAATCTGGCAGAAGGGTGGGTCATTGTGCTGCCTATACTAAGTCAGGCATTAAATATCTACCTCAACAAAATTGACCAGATTAATTTAATTTTCCACTCAAATCATTTCTCTTTCCTTTGTAGATTCTTTAAGGCAAATCTCCTTCATCCAGGGTGCAAGCTTCAACATTTGCTACTGACAGCAGCTTCTTCTTTTTAAAACCAATTTATCTTATCTTTCTGCATTCTATTTAGTTTTGCAGGGACTGCATTTTGGGGCTAAACCTTTCATGCCAGTGGTTTAGCACTAATAGCTTAACTAATTTGGCTTCTCATCCCTTTGAAGTTTGTCTAGTGGAGCTGCTGCTTATGCAAATGAACTAGCAAGAATAAACACTATGAGGAAACAACCTGCTAATACAAGCACTTCAATTCTTAAATTCTTCCAAATATTCCCTAGTGTATTTTAAGTGTATATTCATCCCACTGACACAGATTGCTACAGTTTCATGCCACAGTTGATGATGACCAGAAATTAATACATTCAAAAGCAAGAATGAAGCCCTGGAAGCCCAAACCTCTGGGTATAAGGTTTTTTTTTTCCTTATTTTGTTTAGTTTTTGTATTTGGCTAGACTTCTTTGTGGACAAGAGATTCAAATCTTATACATCAAAATAAAACATGGCAAAATTGGAACTCCAATGTTATGGTCATCAAAGACCTAGGGTTGCTACCAAGGTAGTGATGTATAAAACAGTGGAGAAGGACTTTAGTTGGGAAAAATTTTTAAATGCAGTTGAATAATAATAAGTTGTATCTAGATAATGCTTTAAAACAGTGGTTCTCAACCTGTGGGTTATGTTCAATTTGTAACAATGAAAATACATCCTGCATATCAGATATTTACATTACAACTCATAACAGTAGCAAAATTACAATTATGAAGTATCAACAAAAATAATTTTATGGTTGGGGGTCACCACAACATAAGCAATGGTATTAAAGGATTGTGGCATTAAGAAGGTTGAGAACCACTGCTTTAAAAT
The DNA here is from genome assembly GCA_028627135.1 of Pseudochirops cupreus. Lineage (NCBI taxonomy): Eukaryota > Metazoa > Chordata > Mammalia > Diprotodontia > Pseudocheiridae > Pseudochirops > Pseudochirops cupreus. The sequence continues at coordinate 7,456 of JAQQSU010009267.1, forward strand.
CAAAATAGACTTTATGTTTATTATGTCATTTATTATGTAAGGTTCTGTTCCTTGCCCAGTTCTCTTATCTTAGGATTTAATCTTTTATGATTTCATCAGCTGACATGACTTCAATTGTTATCTCTCTGCAGAAGACTCACAAGGTTCTTTCAAGTTCCCTTTACATGTTTTCTTCTTGTTGTCATCTGCAAAGTCCATGAAAGAAGGAAATATCTTTACTTTTCTATCTGAAACCCCAACAACTGACTTAGTACTTGGCATCCATTTATTTACTTATTCATAGGCAACAAGCTGGACAAAATTATGGATATAGAAAATGAGTTATAATGTATAAGTGAAGATGAGCAGGTAGGCTTGACTGAAACATAAAGTGTGGGAAAGGACTGCAAAGGTGGATTGAAGCCAAGTGTTGAAGGATGAGAAAGGCTAAAGTAGATTGCATTCAGTCTTAAAAGTAATAGGAAGCCACTGGAACTTTTCTGAGCAAAAGATGGACATGATCATAATGATGTTTTAAGAATATACATTAAGCAACAATACAGAGGATATATTAGAGATGGGAGAAACGTGAGGCTGGGAGTTCCACTAGGAAGTCATTGTAAAATTCCAGTGGAGATGTGATATGGGTCTAAATTAGAGTAGTAACAATGTGAGTGGAAAGAGGGGGCCAAATGTGAAAGATACTGTGGAGTTATCATAAAACCAAAACCACAAACCAAAACCACAAAACCACAAAGCAAAAAATACTATTTTCTCTATTAGTAGAATTGTCCTGTCCATAATATTTTTCCACAATAAAAAGAACTTCCAATATTTGGAACTATGACTGGGAAAACTTTCTGAATTTCTATTTGTCCAATCAACCAGTCAGACACACTGTACCTTGACCTCAAATCATTTCAATACTCTTTGAGCTAGAAGGACAATAATCAACCAAACTATTTTACTTATCTGGTCAAACAACTAGTGAAATAGTGGATAGAATATGGGCAGAAATCAGGAAAAACCTAATTTCAAATTTAATTTCAGATAATTGCTAGCTGTACTGCCCTGGAAAAAGCAATTTAGCCTCTGTTTTCCCCGAGTTCCCTCCTCTATAAGATGTAAATGATAATGAAACCTACCTCACAATGTTGTAAAGAACAAATAAGAACAGATAAGATATTAGTAAAAACTGTTTATCACATTGCCTGGAGCATGATAGGTGCAAAACAAATGATTACTCCTTCCCTCTCCTCCCTTCTGTTTGGCCTCTCCAAGTCAAGCATCTCTCTACTCCAGTCTTCTCCACTGAGCTTCCAAAATGACTTTCTTAAAAACAAGTTTTAGTATACTTCATTCAATAAACTTAAGTGCATCCCTAACATGAGCAAGATAAAATATAAAATTCTATGGCATTTAAAGTCTTCACAAGATGGTGTTTTGCACCTTTCTAGTTTACTTACTTTTTGCACCTCATCAACAGAATTGTCATGATATCATTCCTTTTAGAGTGTGAGAATTCTTTGAAATTATGATTCATGTTTTTGCTTTTCTTTGTATCCCTGTATTTAGTAAAGTGCTTAATAAATGATTCTTGGGTGATGGAACCAAGAGGGAACCAAGAAGTTGCCTGACCTCTTCCCAGTTTCCTTTAGAAACAATGTTAAATCAAGTCTCGAAATGGATTCTGGAGTGATAGAACCCAGAAAAAGACAGAGTGTAACAATTTTCCAGCTTAAGATAACAGAAGGAATTCAGGAAAGGGCTGTCTTACTTGGATTAAAGGGAAGTACAGCCCAATGCAGACAGTGTCTGAAGAAGCCAGCTAAAGACTTAGTCACAGCATAGATCAGTAACCATGGCCCCACGTTCCTGGATCAGTAAACTAGCTATGAGATCTCAAGCCCCAATACAGAAAGCCAATTATGACCTCTTGAACCTCAGCACAACAGGGACAACTAGGTTGGACCACCCCCAGACTAGTGGCCCAGATGGAAACATCTAAGGCCCCGGTGTGGAAAGAAGTTTGGGGCAGTGCACTCTTGTGCCCCATGAGCAGATCTCAAATTTTAAATTCATCAAGTAGGATGAAAAATGAGTAAGAAACAGGAAAAAATCCCTGATCATGGAAACCTATCACAGTGAGAGGGAAGAGCAAAACACAAACTCAGAAGAGGACAATAATGTAAAAATGACTGAATGTGAAGACTCAAAGGGGAATATGAGTTGGTCTCAAACCCCAAAAGACCTCTTGTAAGAGCTCAAAAAATATTTTAAAAATTAAGAGAGGTAGAAGAAAAATTGGGAAAATAAATGAAACTTATGGAGGAAAATTATGAAAATAGAGTCAAAAGCTTGAAAAGAAAGCACAAAAAAATGACCGAAGAAAACAACTCTTTAAAAAAAAATGAATTGGCCAAATTAAAAAAAAAATCCACTGAAGAAAAAACAATCCTTTAAAAGTAAAATTGGCCAAATGGAAAAGGGGGTAGTTTTTTTTTAAAATAAAGTACAGCACCTAAACCCATTAAAACACTAGAGAACATAGTAATAAATTGAGTTTTCCTAAAAATGTTAAATAGCATCCATCTAAAGCCATCAGTAAGTATTATATGTAATAAGAGTTAACTACAAGCTTTCCAGTTAGGATCAGGGTGAAACAAGGATGCCCGTTATCACTACCATTATTCTATATTATAGTAGAAATGTTAGCTATAGCAATAAGGGAAGAAAAATAAATTGCTGGAATTGGAAAAGGCAATGAGGAAGCAAAGTTATCCCTCTTTGTAAAGGATATGATGGTATACTTAGGGAATCTAGAGAATCACCTAAAAAGCTTAAAATAATTAACAACTTTAGCAAAGTTGCAGGAAATAAAATAAACCCACACAAATCATTGACATTTCTGTGCATTACTAACAAAGCCCTATAGCAAAATATAGAAAAAGAAATTCCATTTAAAACAACTGTAGACAATATAAAATATTTGGGAGACTACTTGCCTAGACAAACTAGGAATAGACCAACATTTTGTGCCATTTACTAAGATACAGTAAAAATGGCTACATGAATTAGATGTAAAGGGTGAAATTATAAGCAAATTAGGAAAGCAAAAAATAGTTTATCTGTCAAATCTATGGAGGAGTGAAGAATTGCTTACCAAACAAGAGACAGAAAACATTATGAAATACAGAACAGAAAATCTTGTGTTACATTAAATTACAAAGAGTTTTGCACAAACAAAAGTCAATGCAACAAGGATATGAACAGGATTATTTTCAGTTGAAGAAATTAAAGCTATCTATAATTATATGAAATAAATGCTCTAAATCACTTTTGATTATAGAAATGAAAATCAAAACAACTCTTAAGTATCACATCACACTTATCAGATTGGCTGATGTGACAAAAAAGGAAAATAATAAATATTGGAAAATGTGGGAAATTCTAACACTAATGCATGGTTGGTGGAGTAGTGAACTTACCTAAATATTCTGTAGAGCAGTTTAGAACTATGCCCAAAGGACTATAAAATGTATATACTCTTGTATCTAGCAATACCACTTCTAGGTCTCTATCCCAAATAGTACATTAAAAAAGAAGAAAGAGCCCACTTAAGCAAAAATATTGTAGTAGCTTTTTTTGTCATGACAAAAATTAGATATTGAGACAATGCACATCAATTGGGAAATGGCTAAACAAGTTGTGGTATATGAATGTAATGAAATACTCTTATGCTATAAGAAATACCAAGCAGAGGGGAACAGAGAAAAGATGGAGGCATAGAAGCAGGAAAACTCTGTGAGCTTCCCCCAGAAACACCTCAAATACCTATAAAATATGACTCTAAACAAATTTTAAAGATATAAAACCCTGAAAGTGACAGAGAGAAACAAATCTCCTGCTGAAGACAGCCTGGCAGACAGACAGGAAGTGTTTATCTCAGCACACTAGGAGCAGAGCCCAGCCCTATATGAGCCCACAGTTTTAGCCCCAGGGCAGCCCAGACCAGGCATGGCTAGAGCATTCTGGAGAGTGGATCACCAGCAGCTATGGTGGTTTCAGAATTATCAACCCATAAATGTCAAAGACAAAGTAAAAGGTTAGTGAAAATCTCCTGGATCTGGGGGGTGGGGGAGGAAAGTGTGGTTTGGCATCTGCTCCCAGAGTTAGAAACAGCAGAATTGGTGATTCTGCATCTCCCTCCAAGTGGCTGCTTCAGAGCTCCTGGCCTGCAGGTCATAGGGGAGCCAAGTGACCACTCAGAGGCTAAATACTCTTGTCTTAACCTGCCTGTATCAGGATCGTGGGCTTGGATGGTGGTCTTGAGGTGTGTGACCAGTGAGCCAAAGCTGGTGCAGGCTGTAGAGACCTCCTGATAGCTCTGGCAGCTGTGAAAACAAAATTGATTTGGGACAAAGCTCTCTCCCCTCTGGAAACAGAGTTCTACTGTGGAAAGAGCTGAAAAGTCAAGTAATTAACTGGCAACATGAACAAGCAAATGAAGCAAAGCAAGCACAGTAATCAAACTTTAGATTCCTATTTTGGCAACAAAAAGAATCAAAGCATGGAATGGGAGGACGACAACACAGTCAGAATTCCTGCACCAAAAGGTTCCATGAAAAATATAAACTTGTTACAGGCCTTGGAGGAGTTCAAGAATGATTTTGAAAATCAAGTAAGAGAAGTGGAGGAAAAATTGGGAAGAGAAATGAGAGCGATGCAAGAAAATCATGAAAAGAGAGTCATCAACCTGACTCAAGAAAATAACACTTTAAAAAATTGACTAACTCTAGTGGCAAAAGAAGCCCAAAAAGCCAATGAGGAGAAAAATGCCTTAAAAAGCTGAATTTGCCAGATGAAAAAAAAATTCAAAAGCTGACTGAAGAGAATAATTCCTTCAGAATTAGACTGGAGCAAATGGAAGCTAATGACTTTATGAGAAATCAAGAAAATATTAAACAGATCCAAACCAATGAAAAAACAGAAGGCAATGTAAATATCTCATTGGAAAAACCAATGACCTGGAAAATAGATGCAGGAGAGATAATTTAAAAATTATTGAAATGCCTGAAAGCCATGATAAAAAAAAAAAAGAATCTAGAAATCATCCTTCAAGAAATTCTCAAGGAAAATTTGTCTGATATTTTAGAACCAGAGAGCAAAATAAAAATTGAAAGAATTCATGTATCACCTCTTGAAAAAGATCCCAAAAAGAAAACTCCTAGGAATATTATAGCCAGGTTCCATAGTTCCTGGACCAAGGAGCAAATATTACAAGCAGCCAAGAAAAAAAAAAA
>JAQQSU010009268.1:0-12736 GCA_028627135.1 Pseudochirops cupreus
TTAGAGTCCTATTTTATGGGTATTTTGGGGTGGCTATGTGAGAGCTGCGATATGTTGCTGCTTCTACGCCGCCATCTTGGCTCCGCCCCCCCCATTATATTCCTTAATGTACAGACCTCCCTTTTATCATCCCTTCCTCTCCTATTTCTGTGTTTGGTAAGTTGAATTTCTATAGCAAACTCTGTGTGTGTGTGTGTGTGTGTGTGTGTGTGTGTGTGTGTGTGTGTGTGTGTGTGTTTGAACCAGTTCAGAGGATAGTGAGATTCATCATGTGTCATTCACTTCCTTCTCTTCCTTTTTCCCCTCCATAGTAAAAACTCTTTCTTGGGCACACAACCTTTTATGTGACATAATTTTCCCCATTCTTCCTCTCCTATCCCCCTTCTCCTAATGCATTCCTCTTTCTTACAAAGCTTTCCATTCTTCTTTGAAATCATCCCAACATGGATGGACTCACATCCATCCACTTTCACTAAGTAGATTCCTTCTAACTGCCCTAATGATGATAAGTTCTTAGGGATTACATGTATCATCTTCCCATATAGGAATGTTCACAGTTTAACCTTATTGAGTCCTTTATGATTTCCATTTCATTTTTATCCTTCTCTTGAGTCTTGTGTTTGAATATTGAATTTTCTGTTTGGCTCTGGCTTTTTCATTAAGAATGCTCAAAAATCCTTTATTTCACTAAATATCCATTTTCCCTTGTAGTATTATATTCATTTTTGTTGGACAAGTTACTTTTGGTTGTAATACCATCTCCTTTGCCTTCTAGAATATCATATCCCAAGCCCTCCATTTCTTTACTGTGGAAGCTGATAAATTTTATATAATCCTTCACGGTGGTTCCATAGTACTTGAGTTCTTTCTTTCTAGCTGCTTGCAGTATTTTCTCCTTGACTTAGGAGGTCTAAAATTTGGTGATAATATTCCTGGGAGTTTTCATTTTGGGATCTCTTTCTCACGATAACTGTTGGATTCTTTCAATTTCTACTTTGCCCTCTAATTCTACAATATCTGGACAATTTTCCTTTGTAATTTCTTAGAACATGTTGTCTAGGCTCTTTTTTTGACCATGGCTATCAAGGAGTACAAGGATTCTTAAATTCTCTCTAAATCTATTTTTTTCAAATCTATGTTTTTCTGTGAGATATCTCATATTTTCTTCTATTTCTTCCTTCTTTTGACTTTGTTTTATTGTTCTTGATGTTTCATGGAATCATTAACTTCCACTTGACTAATTCTAATTTACAAGGAGTTATTTTCTTCAGTGTTTTTTTTTTGTTTGTTTGTTTGTTTGTTTTTACCATTTGGTCAATTCTGATTTTTAAGGAGTAATTATCTTCTTATTTTTTGTGCCTCTTTTAACAGGTTGTTAATTCTTGTTTTCATAATTTTCTTGCATCGCTCTCATTTCTTTTCCCAGTCTTTCCTCTATCATTATTATTTAATTTTTAAAATCTTTTTTTCTGGCTCTTTTTTATCTCTTTCTTTAGCCCTTCCAGAATTCTTGTTGGGCTTATGTCCAAATTGCATTCTTCTTTGAGGCATTCTGTACGGATGTTTTTAAGTCATTGTTTGCTGAGTTTGTGTCTTGAGCTTCTTTGTCATCATAATAGCTTTTAACGGTCACTTATTTGTTGTTCTTCGATCATTTTCCAGCCTACTTTTTTGACTTTGTACTTTATGTTAAAGTTGAGTTCTGTTTACCTGTGTGAGGGGTGACTGGCCTAAGCTTTAGTCTTTTGTGTCCTTCTGGTGCTTTCACAGCTAGATCTGTAAAATTTTCATACTTCCAAAGTGATATGATTTAGGGCACAGTCTGGTCACTGACTTCCTGTTCTGTGCCCTCCCTTACCCAGCTAGGGCCCCTATTCCCTCACTATAGTAACTGCTCCCCTCAACCCTGAAACTGGGTGATGGACAACAGAACTGCTACATGGCACCTGGTCCTACAGCCAATGTTAGCACAGGGGTCCCCTAGAATCTCTTTCGGATCGGGTGTTAAGTTCCTTAATAAAGTCCCTGTGTATTATATGCACTTGGTATTTGTCAAACTATATATTACTTTCCTCTATTACAAAATCTTAGAGAGATTAGTCATTCTCTCCCACTACCACTCATTTTCGTCTTATTAGAATTATCCCAGAGTTCTAGACTTTAAAAATTCTTCTGGGGCTACCGATGCCACTGCTATACTACCCTGCCTCTAAGGCCCATTCCGAATACTACTTCTACTATGTTGCACTCCTGCCCAACCCCTACTTCAGTGTCTACAGACCTATCTTTCTGTCCTCTTAAGTGTCCCTTGGCTGGAAAAATGAATTGCTGTGATTTCTTGTTGGTGATACTACTCAGAATTCAGTTTGCCACACTTTTTAAAGTTGTTTAGAGGAGTGGATTGAGAGAACTCAGAAAAAATGCTCACTTTGTTCTGCTATCTTGGCTCTACTCCCCATAGGTTATACTCTTAATCTCATCATGACCCTGTTACCCATCTCCATAATCCATAACTCTGAAATTCCTCTGATCATAACATACAACCATCTTCCCATCTGCCTCACTACTTACCTGTTCTTCCCTTTCCAAACCCCAATTTTGGATTACTCCCACTCTCTTCCTTTTCCATTTCTATCCATATGCTATTGATTATATTGGAGGAAATCATGCAGCCTTGCTGATTGGGTCCACAAATCTATGTTATGTAACCTCAGTGGTCTCATAGATCAACACACCAATACTTTTACTCTTCTCTGACTGAGTTTACCCTACTCTTCTCAGTATCTGTTACAACCTTCTTTTCTCTCCCTTGCCACCTACATCATCTCCTCCTCACCCCTCAATAGAGGAATGTCTCACTCTTCATTGAATAAATTGAAGCTATTCATCCCAAACTACATTTCTTCCTGTTCTATACTTTAAATCACCTCAATATCATTTTTCATTCTCTCCTCTTTTGCTTTAATTGTGGAGGAAGAAGTCGTTTTTTCCCCTTGCCAATGCTGACCTCTCTTGATCCCATCCTCACATGAACTTGCTACATTGATCAACCCCTTTTTCTTCTTAATTTTCAATCTCTATCTCCTCACTACTTTTCCTGTTCCTATAAAAATTCCCAGATCTCTCACATTCTTAAAAGACTTTCATTTGATTCTTCCAGCCCCCTCAAGTTCATTCAGAGTTAAACTAGAAAAAGCCATCTTTATGCACTGCCTCTGTTTTCTCACACTCAGTTCCTCTTACTTCTGAACCCTTTGCAATCTGGCTTCCAACGTCATCTTTCAATTGAAACCCCCCCCCCAAGGCTGCCATTGATCTCTTAATTGCCATATTTAATAGCTTTTTCTCAGTTCCTATCTTTCTTGATCTTTTTGCAAGATTTAACCAATCTTTCAAAATATGACCTCATTCTTGGCTTTTTGTGAAACTACTCTTGTTCTCTTCTGTATCTCCTCCTGCCTGACCATTCCTCCTTAGACTTCTTTGCTGATTCATCATTCATGCCTCACTGCCTTTTTGTGGATTTACCCCAGGGCTCTATCCTGGGCCTTCTCTTTTCCCTTAATAGTCCTTTTCTTATCGATTTCAAGAGCTCCTGTGAGTTAAACTATTTCAATTCAGACAACAATCAGATCAACAGAGCCAGCCTCAGACTTCCTGGGTTCAAATACTGTATCACTAATTGCTGCTGCATATCTTCGATTGAATGTTACACAGGGGTCTTAAATACAATGTATTCAAAATTGAGCTCTTTATCTTTTCCAGAGGGGCCCCCTCCTCGACCTTCCTATTTCTGTCAAGGACACCCCCATTCTTCTAGTCACCTAATTTCTTAGCCTTGAAGTTATCTTCGACTTTTCTCTCTCATCTGTTGACAAATAACTGTGTAGCATTTATAGACTTAGGAAGTCCTCTTCCCAATTCCCATTTGCACCAATAAGTTGGGTCCTCCAGGAGCAAAGCCTTAGCTCCCCCTCAGGGATCTAGGGGTAACCCTGAGTGGTTGGGAGTTGTCTTTCTCTAACGCCATCAGCTTGACTCCCCAGCCTAGTGTGTACTCCCTAGTGTCAACCACCAGGTATTAGCTATTTTTATTTAACCAGTTAACATCAATTAGCTTTTAGAAAGGAGATATTTACTGAAAATAGAGAGCCAGAACAGAAATACAAACAGAATTCTCCCTCCACACAACACCTAGACGGAACACTTTACCCTGCACTATATCCATGCCAGGGGAGAGTGAGTTCAAGCTCAAAGTAGTTTCCACATAGCATTCTTTCCCACCAAGCTCACTTCTGAATGTGACACAGTCAATGGATGAGTTGCTGTCACTCCCTCTTGGCTGCCTTTGATCCACATCTTTGCTGGGCCAAGCAAGTGCTCAGGCCTTCTTTCTTCACCAGGTTCAGCTGTCTGTAAAATCTGGCATGGGCTCCAGATGCCAGTCCTCAAGCAACTCACCCTCCTGACTTTACTGAAGCTTATGAAGTTGCAGACTATTTGAATACTCTTTCACTCTAAGAGCAGGAAAAAAAAATTTAAAGAGGCAAAGAACAGAAGTCTACATCTAAAAACCAGGAGTGGGCCCGGGTGGAGTAATTACAGCCTGGGGCCTTTCGCTTACCGTTCTTTGTGTACTTAATTTACAACTCTGTTGTGTACTTAATTTACAACTCTGTTGTGTACTTAATTTTCTGTTTCTGCTTAATATAATGGAAAAATAATATAATGGAAACTTCTTGAAGACAGGGACTTTCAGTATTTTTTTCTTCATATCCCCAGTGCCTGGCACATGGGAATGAATCTACTCCGAGACAATTGTTTAATAGATGATTCTTCTCCACGCCTGGGAACTCATTACCTACAAAGGAAGTCCCTTCCATTTTTAACAGCTCTAATTATTAAGAAGTTCTGCCTTACACTGAACTGAAAGCTACTTCATTGTTATTTCTACCCACTGGCTGATGTTCAGCCTCAGGATCCAAGAAGACTATGTTTAATACCACTTCCAAATGATGACTGTTCAGGTATTTGCAAGTTGACAATCATGTCACTGTAACTTTCCTCTTATCCAGGCTAATATCTCCAGTTCAATTCAGCAACAAGCTGAAGTAGGTACCATCTCCATCCTTGGAGAGAGTGAGTGCAAGCTTAAAGCAGTTTCTGTATAGCATCCTATCCCACCAAGTTCACCTCTGAATGTGGCATCATCATACCTTTGGCAGGTACAAAGTACTATTATATACCCCGTACTGTGCTAGACATTAGAAACACAAAAATAAAAACAAAAAAAGTACCTCCTCAAGATCTTTACAGTCTCCTGGGGCCTATCTTCATCCCACTCTCTTATGGCACAGTTTTAAGCCCTTCAACATCTTGGCCTCCCTCCCCTGAACATGCTTGTCCATGCCCTTTAATAACAACTAACACAATATTCAAGATCAGATCAGACCGGGGAAGACCGCAAGTAAAATAATATCTGCCTTCCTTTGGACACCGTAACTCAGCCTCCAATCATGTGAGTTTTTTGGTTGCTGTGTCATACTGCTGGTACATATGGGGGCTTGCAGTCTGCCAAAACATTCAAGTTTTTTCTTATGAACTGTTGTCTAATCATGTCTATCCCTTCTGGAATTATGCAGTTCATTTTAACCCAAATGCAAGCCCTTGTGTTTATCCTCACTAAATTGTTTAATTATGGTTTTTAAATATGGTCCAATATTCCAGCCTGTTAGGATCTTTTTGGATGACAGTTCTGCCATCTAATGTAGCATCAAGCTTCATGTCATCTGTCTTCCACAAACTGGGTAAGAGTGCCATCTGTGCTTCCATCCAAGTATTGATAGAAATGTTGAACAAAACAGGGTCAATGATAGAATCCTGCCAACATATCACTGTCTGGGAGACAATACATCGAAATGTGAAACAGTTTTAAGAGCTTAACCCTGTATCATCAAAGTGCTAAGCAGTATCATATGTAGACTATGAGTATAGTAAGAATTTGGAAAAGAGAGAGATCACTGAAAAACTCACAAGGGAAGTAAGGCTTATGTGGGATCAGAGCTGAGCCTTAAAAGCAGGATCTGCTTTGACACAAAGGAGGGGCATTCCACATGAGAGAAATGTAAGGGATCAATATGAGAATGAGGAAAACACGTTTATGGACATTAAGGAGTGTGTATACTGGGAAATAAATGGAGTTACATCATTGGAAAAACAGCCTAAGATCACTGATTTTGATTTTCTTTTTTTTCTTTTGAGATCGAGTCTCCTTCTCTTACCCAGGTAGGACTTGCAGTGACCATTCACAGACCTGATTCTATTACTAATTAGCACAAGAGTTTAGACAAGCTCTACTTCCAACCTGGGCCACTTCACTCCTCCTTAGGTAGCCCAGTGGCCCCTTGATCACCATATTGGTGCCAGACTTATTGTGGACAACAAATAAGCTTAACCCACTACAACTCACAACTCCTTAGCTCAAGAGATCCACCAGCCTCAGTCTCCCCCAGTAGCAGCCACCTAGTCTGGAGGTTTTTATTTTTGTAAATATTTATTAGAATTCTATTTTTTAATTGAGAAAGTTATTAATGGCTCAATAATAGTTTAAAAGAAACGTACAAGTGAACATTAGTCAGGACTAAAATTCAGGCTGTTTGACCTAGTGCAATGATTATATGACTGACACTTCCAGCTTCCACATTCTAAATCAATAATATACATTTTTTGTACATATCTGCTTATCTATCTACCTAGGAGTACATTTTGTGATTTTTAAAATCCGCCACTTAAAACTGCACTAAGTCATTTGGGACACTCTGTATAAAATGCTTTGTATGCCTTAATGCACATTATGCCTATCACAGACAGAGACCCTTCATTCTAGCCATCTATATTCAGGCTGTGCTGTTTTATTTTATAAACTTAATAGTTAGAATTTAATAACTAAGCTTTAGTGGCTTAAGACTGCACTAAGATGTTTGGGACACCATTTCAGCCTCATAAAAGCCTCTTAAGATAGTTATTATAGCTATCATAAACTTAAAGACACAGTGATTTAGAAAGGTCTGCTGACTTGTCCAAGTCACATTCAAGATTCAAAGGCAAGTTTTTCTTATGACAAATACAACCCTCTCTCCATTATACTATGCTGGCCTCCTAGACTAGGGGCCAATAATAACCTGAGCGGCATTCAGGGGTCCCTGACCAGCTAAACCAAGTAATTTTATGGGTATGTGGTATATGTAGGGATAGAGAGACCAATATGCTGTCTAGCCTCAGCAAAAGCAGTACTATCTAGTAACCATGATTTATTACATGGGCATAAAATGCCCTAAAGCAAATATGTGTAAGCAAATAGATAACCCTGAAATAAGCTTAATTTAAAAACAAAATCTGAGTGTGAAAATGAATCTTGTTTATAAAAATACAGGTAAGATTTCTACAGCTGGAGAAGGGGAAAGGAAGGTCATTTGTTAAGAAGAAGTTAAAGCATATTCCATGGGGAAGGAACTAGAGGTGGGTGATGAATGAAAGAAGCAAATGAGACGGGTGATTACTGGAGCGACATCTTGGGAGGGAATCCAGGGCATCAAGAGGTTTGCCTTAGGAGAAAATAGCAGAATATGTCTGTGGACCAGTTTCAAAGTCCAGGAACCAGGAACAGGGCCAAGAAGGAACACTTGAAGTGGGAGTCCAGTCCAGTGGAATGAACTTGGAGTCAGACCTTGTGTGAACTTGGGTGAATCACTTGATCTTTCTGGGCCTCAGTTTTCTCATCTATAAAATGAGGAGGTTGGAACAGTTTAGAAGTTCTTAACCTTTTCTGTGTCTTGGACCCCTGTGGCAACCTGGTAAAGCCTATGGATCTCTTCTCAGAATAATATTTTATGTAAATAAAATACATAGATTACAAAGGAAACCAATTACTTTGAAATAAAGATGTAATGTTTTCCCCCCGAAAGTTTATGGACTCCCTGAAATCTGTCCATGAACCACAGGTTAAGAACCCTTGAATCTCTGAAGTCCTTCAAGATCTCAGTCTATGATCATACGATGTCTTACTTTATTCTGTTGACCCAAGTTCCTGGATTCATTTTAATTTTGCCACCTCAAATGTAGTCATCACGGTTCTCTTGGAGTTTTTAAGAATTAAGTAGTTATCCACACTATATACCTTTGATTTTTATAGTATCTCCGGATTAGATGAGTTTTTATTTACTGCAGAAAATGAAGCCCTTCAGGTTATTTGGAGAGTTAATTCATAAAGGTTCCCATCCTTTAATTTGCTTGTTTCTTGGATCTTATTTTAGGCCGGGCTTGTGCTAACCTTAATAGAAGGAACTTTTAATTCCATAAGTAACTTGTTCCCATGGCCTCCATGCTACATTTGAGTACTCTCTATTGTCATAATAGTACCATCGGTGATAAATCCAGCTGTTCAGTGTTTTGATTCCCAGCTGATCTTGTCCAGGGGTCCCTTGTGCTGGGCCCTGTGACAAGCAGCCCTCTCTTCTCTCACAGGTGGTACTGTGAAGGGAAGGAACTAGAAAACTCACCTGACGTTCAAATCACCCGGGCAGGAAACCTGCACTCACTGACCATCACTGAAGCCTTTGAGGATGACACGGGGCGTTATTCGTGTTTTGCTTCTAACATCTATGGGACCGATTCAACTTCTGCAGAAATTTATATAGAAGGTAAAAAAAATAAGCACAGGTTTTCACTGAGCAGTGTTAGTGAGTTTTACAGTTATCATTCTACATGAGGGAAGGCTACTCTGCTTATTATATTTCTGGTTTAAGATTTTTTTTAATCTTCTAAATTTTTAGAGAGGTTTCTCTAAAACCCTGGACTTCTCTGGGGATTGTTCTTTAATAAATAGATTAAGAACTGCTTGGAAGTCTTTGACCACTCCTCTTTGGGGCACCAGTGAATTATCAGTAAGCAGAGCTCTGGGAATGGTGCTGAGATTTTGCTGCTATTGTTTTTCTGGTTTTGGCAAAAGGACTACAGACACCCTTACTTAAAAAAAATAATCAACTTTACCTCATTAATATTAGAGCTACACAAACAGGCACATGGCTACAGCTACCGTGTTTGAAATCCACTTTAAGTGCTTTCTAGAGTGCACTATGGACACTGGAGAATGCCATGACTTTGCAGAGCAACCCCCTGTGGTTGGCTAATCTAATGAGAGTCATTCCTAAACAATTCTCCTTACAGGCAGCAAGAGCTCGAAACATAGGAAAACTGGAAGGTTAAAGCAATTGTTTTAAGTGTTAAGATTTTTCGGGAGGTAGATTTTGTCAGTGTAGGGAACTCCCATTGTGCTGCTCTCTTCACAAATCCATAACTCACTGGTCTTAGAGAACATCCTGAGGGCCCAAGCATTTCTGAACACAGACCCAGAATGCATCAGAGGTCACACTTGAAACCAAGTCTTCCTAAACCCAAAGCCAGCTTTCTCTATACTGCCTCTTGGTTAAGAAATACAGGTCTCGGGCAGCTAGGTGGCGCAGCAAACAGAGCACTGGCCCTGGAGTCAGGAAGACCTGAGTTCAAATCCAGCTCAGATACTTAACATTTACTAGCGATGTGACCTTGGGCAAGTCACTTAACTCCAATTGCCCTGCCTTCTCCTCATCAAAAAGGAAAGAAAAAAAAAAGAAATACAGGTCTTAAATTGCTTATAAGTTAATTTAAGAAATTAGGATAAAAGTCTCACGTCTCTCTTCCCTCTTTCCCAGGTGCTTCATCGTCTGACTCTGAAGGGGACATTAGTAAGGAAGATATGAATCGGTAAGGCTAATTAAATTGATTTTTGAAACTTTTCATTTTGTTGACTATAAGCCTGCTTCTTAGTTTTCATGCAGGCTTTTGAAAAGCTATGAATTGGTTCATTCTTAGGTTTTGGGTTTTTTTTTACTTCAAATAGAATTTAAAATCTGTGATTTTGGGGAAAAGAGATTAAGGCAGGTTCACAGCTGTACGGTCTCAAAAGAAAGGGCTAGGCTGTGTTAAGTGAACACACAATCAGCTGTGTCTTCTTCCTTTGGCTTAGTTATCAGACTAATATCAGTATCTCCTCTATAAGACAAACAGCAACATAAATATAAAACACACAAGGGGGAATAAATGATTTTCATACTGCCACTGCTTGATATTTTCTGATTAAACAATAGTAACAACGAGAATGACTCTAAATTATCAAGAAAATCTTGAATTATGGTATGTGATTTTAGGCAAGACACTTAATCTCTCTTGGCTTTGGTTTCCTCATCTGAAACAATGAGGAGATTAATAAAGAAGATCCCCAAGGTCACTTCCAGCTTGGAAATCTATGAGGCAAACTGTTACATTCTGTATAAAGTGTTGTTTATTCAGCTGCCAGAGACTATTAAGCTGAATTGTATTGTAACATGATGTTGATAGAGCAGATGATCTTGGACACTTAGCCTCACTTTCTCTTCTATGAAATACAATTTTTTTTACCTCCTTAAAGTGATAGGGTTCAATAAGATAAGTTCTGAAACCTGGGTTATTTACAAACACAAACACAACAAGGCTTTATTAAGTACCACTGTGTGCTGAGCATGATGCTAATTCCTAGGGGAGATAAAATAGTGAGATAAAACATATCTGCCTACCCTCAAGGATCCTCAGAAGAAAAATGCTCAAGAACTAAGATAAATTATAACATTAATTCAAGATCTAGCCATTATCATCATCAAAAACCTGAGTCTGGGATTTCATTCCTATAGGGAACTGAAGGTATGGAACTCTCTCTACCAATCCAAAATTGTAGCTATTCTGCAATAAAAAGTCTTAGAAAGTTTCCTGAGTTAACAAAACAAGGTTAAATGAGTTGCCCAAGATCTCAGGAGCTAGACTATGTCCAGGTGTTCCTGAGTCCCAAACTGGCTGCCTATCTGTGCTGCCTGTTACAACATTCTCTTGAAGTACCAGGCAAAGTAATTCAACTATGATTTTGCTTTTGTTTCCTCCAAGTTTTTATCTATTATAATCTTTCCATTCACTATATGATTTACATTCATTTGAAGCAATGTGGTCTGGGATGTGACCTAAGAACATTGGGCTAAAAGTCAAATGCTCTGCGTTTTTAGACTGACTTCATTACTAATTACATCATTATTGACTACTAGCCAGAAGTATGATTCTAGAAAATTAAGTTAGCTTATCTAAACTTCAATCTTATAATCTATAAAATAGAACTCTGCCTATCTCACAGGAATGGAAATGCTTTAATACTAAAAAGCAATGCACAAATACTAAGACTTTATTTTAAGTTTTGTACTGAGTCACCTCAATAGAGATCTTGCTCTCATGCCTCACTGGGACATAAGTTCCCAAAGTTTATGCCAGTGGAGCACAAATTCTGAAAGTTTATGCAAAGAAGAGTGTGGCTCTATTGGTGTATGTGGGTGTGTATATTCTTAAAAAACAAATTATATAACAAAACAAACATTATAGTTTCTTATACAATTCTTCCTTTTTCTTCTTGTGTGTTGATAAATTTGTTTGGTTATGATTGTTAAGTTCACACACACATAAAAAGAAAAAATTAAAGAAAAGATTCCACCCAAACCAGACTTCTGAAATAATCTTAGCAAACAGACTAAAGACAAGCCTAGCTTAACGTGGAGAGGCTCACCATTAAGTGCTGAATTGTTTGTCAATGGCAACCCAAGAACGGAAGGAAAATACAAAATGGTGTCCTCAGTGTGATATAGGCTGCTTTTTCAGTAATCATGGTAGAGTAGTAAAAGAGGGGGTTTGTTGCTCAGTCATTTTTCAGTTGTGTCTGACTCTTCATGACCTCATTTGGGGTTTTCTTGACAAAGATACTGGAGTGGTTAGCCATTTCCTTCTCCAGCTCATTTTACAAATGAGGAAACTGAGGCAAAAAGAGTGAAGTGACTTGCCCAGGGTCACACAGCCGGTAAGTGTCTGCAACCATATCTGAACTCAGTTCTGACTGCAGCCTGGCACTCTATCCATTTCGCCACCTAGCTGCCCCAAAAGAGGGGGTAGAGGATGCTAAAATCAAACCAAACTATAGTAATCTGTTCGCACCGTAAATATGAAATCCTGGTCCAATGACCAATGAGTTGATCTGTTACTGGAGGAACTGAACCAACTGCAGTATAGTGAACAGAAAGCTGGCTGTGAAACCAGGAAGACCCAGGTGCAAAGCCCACCTCTGACACATAACTGGCCATGGGACACTCGGCAAAGCACTGAGCTCTTCAGTGCTCTAGGTAACTGATTCTCTAAGTCATCAAGAAGGTGTTAGCCTGCAATGGTACAAGGAACTTCCTGACCTAAGGAGTTTTCTGTTTTGTACAAACTTTTGTTTATTTTTAGTTTACATCATTCATTTTCATGAGATTTTGAGTTACAAATTGTCTCCCCATCTTTGCCCTACCCACCCCCCCAAAACAGCGATCTCACTGTATACCCTCCCCCACTCTGCTCTCTCCTATGTCCTCCCCCATCACCCCTCTGACTTTCCAGTAGGGCAGGATGGGTCTCCAGACCCCAGTGCCTGTAAATAACAATAATAATAAGTATTATTATATATACACATATATATATATTTTTAACATTTGATTTTACAACTTTAAATTCTGGATTCTTTCTCTTCCTCCCTCATCACCCACCCCCACTGGAAAGACAAGCAATTCAATACAGGCCGTACATGTGTAGTTATGCA
>JAQQSU010009269.1:0-12736 GCA_028627135.1 Pseudochirops cupreus
TATTGTATTCTTCATATCAATATTCATTAGTGATATTGGTCTAGAAATTCTTATCTCTGCTTCATCTCTGCCTGGTTTAGGTATCAGGATCATACATTTATGTAACAGATGAAAGAGTTGTAGATGTACACATTCAACCAAAGTAGTTATTGGATCACTATTAATTGTGTAGACTTGGAAGAAATCAGAAATAGGAAACGAGTTAAGAATTCTTCCACATGGTAATTTGAAATCATGAGAATCAACAATCACTCCAGATAAGTCAGAAAGAAAAATAGATCAGGGGGCCAAGACAGAACACCAAGGGATGTAGATCCTGTTGGGATATAGATAAAGGAAATTCTTGAGAAAGACCTCTTAAAATATCAGAGAGAAAAGCAAGAAAAGACAACGTCACAGAAGGCATCAGACAGAGGGTTATGACATACTGAAAGAAAAGAGGAAGGAATATGTTGATCTCAGATGTCTACAAAGAAATGCAAAAGACATGGGTAATAAACAATGTGTACTAGAAATTCAAAGAAGTATATTTTACCTCAGTTAGCACTAAAATGTGTGATTTATTAGCTAAAAAAATCATGGCAATGAAAAGGTTTAAATTATTTCAAAAGAACAGAGATAGTGTAATTGGATTATAATAAAGGGATGGGAGGATTTAGAGATGGAATAGGCCATAGACATACATCCCCAGATTTTATAAACAAAGAAATTGAGATCCAGAAAGAGCACATGACTTACCAAAGAATATATTTGAAGAAATTCATTAATACAGGGGAAAGGATGATTCAGAGTATTTGGACAATGAATAGTGGAGGAAGAAACAAAAGCAATGTTGTGACAGCAATATACAAACCACCTGGCCAGAAGGAGCAAATGAGTGATAAATTCAGAAAACACATTGGAAACCTGACAAAAGCTCTGATATAATGACTATGCAGAGTTTTGACTTCCCAGACAATTGCTGGAGTTCTTTGGAGTAGAAGAGTCTATAAATTATTTTTGACATAAATAAAATTTATGACTTAATGATAAAAATTTAACTTTTTAAAAATGGAGGAGATAAGGAGATTTTTTTGCATGGGGGATACAGTTAAGGAGATTTCTATGTTCTCTTCCTGATTATGACCAATAAAGGAGAACTAGATGCCACGGTACAAAATGCTGTAAGTATAGGAGGAAATGGTGACTCCACTTTAAGGTCTGTGATAGAGATGAAGAGGCATAATCTGACATACTTCAGTTTTGAAAGAATGTATTTTAAAAGGTTCAGAAAAAGGATAAGTGGATCCCATGGCATTCTTCAAGGGGTCTTTGAGCCAAATGAACAGGCTATTCTTAAAAACAAATTCTGAAGACCCAAAGTCAAACTATTTCAACAAAGAAGAAGAGAGGAAATTGTCTAAAAGACTAATGCAGAACTCTTCAATTATCTTAGCTTTTTGAAAAACATGTGCAAAAAAATGGAAGCAAGGGTAGGAAATGAAGAATGAATAAAAGGCATTTTTTGGTCATTTTAGAAGAGTGTCAATAGCACTAAGGTTCAGAATAAGTTGAGTCTTGCACAGGCCTGAAAAATAGCATCAAGAATCAGTAGAAACCGGGAATGAAAGCCAAGGACAACACAAGAGTCTTTTTTTTTTAAGCTCACTGGGAGCAAAAAGAACCTCAAAGATAGGGCAAATATTTCTCCTTGTGAGAAATAGGATAATGGAAAAGACAGAACTACTCAACTTATTTTGCTTCTGTTTACTCTGCTAAAGAGAAACTGAATTGAAAAAAAATTCAAATCAAGAAGGAGAACAAAAATTTTACCCATGCAATTGAAACCCAGGAATACAGAAGAGATGAATTAGGTAGTTGTTGAATGCCTGAATCTAAAGGGTAGACATTAATGCATCAATGTCAACATGGAAGGTTGTTTCTAGCTGAGTAACTCAAGGATCTGTCCTTGATTTGATTTTGCTCTCCTCAAAATTTTAGTCAATGTCTTAGATGAAGGTATGCTTGTCAATTTTTCAGATGACACAAAGCGAAGAAAGATAATTGACATATTAGACAACAACACTGGGATCCAAAAAGAGCATGACTAGCTTAAACAATGGGTAATCAAATGAAATTTAATATGGATAAACCCAAATCCTACAAATACATGTACAGGATAAATGAATCATGGCAAGTCATAAGATATATAAAATACCCAAGATATCTTAACGGAAGGTAAGTTCAATTTGACATAGTGTTACATGGTAACCAGAAAGCATTCTCCAGAGCACATAGGGCTAAGACTAGATGACCAACAGAATGGAGAAAAGTCTAGACAAACTAGAACAATGACGAAAATCTATCAAATGAAATGCAACAGGGAATGTAGAGTACTATATTTGGGTCCAAGAAATCAGTTGTGCAAGTATTAAATGAGAGAGACTTGCCTAGACCCTGAAGAATGGTGTTAGATAGAAAAGGTATAATTCTCCTTTTTAGTCCTAAGGCATCATTCAGAGAGTGAGTACCTTCCCAGATTGAAGGATGATTTGAGGCCATTTGCCTGTTAATTCTCTTATTGCCTAATATTCTGAAGTCCCTGCACCATTCCTGCTATCACTATCTTTCCCCCATTGCCTATCTCTAATTCTTCTGCATGTAATTTTAGTTTTGTGTATCTCAAAGACATAAAAAACTACTTCCCTTTGTCCTCTGACAAGATAGGTATGCATTAGGTGTATTACTGAAAAGTTACAAATCGAATCATAGATTGAATTCATTAGGGCAGTGGTTCTCAACCTTCCTAATGCCGCAACCCTTTAATACTCGTATGTGGGCCTGTCTGCATGTGGACGGACCAGCCTGGAGACTGATAGAGGAGCAGTGTCTCAGTTCCTAAGACCATCGGAAATATGTGTTTTCCACTGGTCTTAGGTGACCCCTGTTACCCCTGTGAAAGGGTCGTTTGACCCCCAAAGGGGTTGCGACCCACAGGTTGAGAACCACTGCACTAGGGGATCCCATTATTTAAAGCAACCCTGTAGGGAATCTTTTTGTAAAGTAAATAATCATGCCCTAATAGCCCTATGTCTAAATGAGTATTTGTTGAATGAATAAATCTGAATCTGTATATGCCACAACGTTCTTATTTTAAATGAGATACCCCATCGACCAATATACTGATGGGCCTGACAGTATGCACTGGTCTTCAAACATTTAACTGCTTAACAAGTTCACATGTAGTTGTGGAGTGGTCTGGAGTATGGTGATGCTACAATGGTGAATAGGATTGTCAGTCATTTTTACTTGCCCCCTTACCCTTAGTGGGCCAGACTATTTCTCCCCATAGTGTGACAGTATCTCTAGTAACTCTCTTAGATCTTCTCTTGAACCAAGTCTGGGAAAAATGATGTTTCAATATTAGCCCAGTCAATTCCAGTAGCTCTCACTGTCTTTGACTCATTCAGTTGCCCAGAGGACATCCATCCAAGTACTCTTTCTGCCTTAGGATGCTGTAAAAATGAATCAATAGTTTTCTTCTCTGCTCTGGCAGAGCAAGAGAAAATGCTCTGGCAAAATACCACAATTTAGAATCTCCCTCTCTCCCTCCTCCAGCAATTTTCAATTGCCCCCTCTCTTTTGCATGTGAACAATGATACACATAGATTAGCAACGTGATGGCTAACAGCATTCATCACAATTGCTAAGCTTGAAAGGAATGTAAATAAAAAGAAGTGTAAACCTTAAAAAAAATAGAGACATCTCCCTTAGAGAAACATTAGGAACATGCCCTTTCAGAAGAGAGGGAAAGGACAGGGAGGATGAAAATGGAGGATCACTGTCTTGGGTCTTGCTCTCCAGAGGAGTTTCAGCAAAGCAGAATGTACCCAGACATCTCTCTTGGATTCAGAATCTGGGGCTGGCAACCACATTAATGCAGCCCCTCCCCTGCTTCCATGGCAACTGTTTTCCGTGGCTTTTGCTCTCACATCTCTTCATGGCTTCTCCCTTCTGTGTTCTTGTTCACTCACCTCCCACACGGTTTCTTAGCCCCCTCTCTGGATCCCTTAAGATAAGAGCGTTTGCTCATCAGCTGAAGTCATGCCCCACCAACCCCGGGGGGTCAGGAAAAACTATCGGTAGAATTAAAGAGACTGAGGAATATGTTGGGAAATTTTAAACCAGCAGGCATTCATTGTCAGTGTCCAGATACTATCGATGGCATCAAGACAGCATTATCCTGGGCTACAACGAATTATTAGAGTAGACTCCAGGGAAGAACTTTGGTATTTGGCTCAAGATCTGAAGAGTGGAGGAGATATTGTCATTCCCATTTGACAGATGGGAAAAGAGAGTATCACCAAGGCTCTCAAGGAGATCCCCTTTACAGCATCTACTGACCTCTAGAAGCTCATGTCACTTGTGCCAAGTGAAAGGTAAAGTCTAGGAACTGAGAGACCGGTTATAAATGCCTCGAAACAGGGAAATCAATAAGAAAGTAGCACAGATCAACACAAGTAGCACCCCTCTTCTGGATCTAAATCTATGATGATGATCTTAGTATAGTAGATTTGCAATATATGATACTTGAGGAATGAGCTTGATGTAGTAACAGCTAGGCGGCAGAGTAGATAAAATTTCAAGACTAGAGTCAGGAAAACTAATTTCCCTGAGCTTGAATCTGGCCTTAGACACTTACTAGCCATGTGACCCTGTACAAGGCTCTTAACCCTGTTTGCCTCAGTTTCCTCATCTATAAAATGAGCTGGAGAAGGAAATGGCAAATTACTCCAGTACCTTTGCCAAGAAAACCCCAAAAGGGGTAATGAAGAGTTAGACATGACTGAAAAATGACTGAATAACAGCAAAGAAGACACTATACTTCCCTGCTATATGCCTGATTTACGAAGAGGGCCTCACTCAAGTCCACAAAGAACAGGATGCACCCTGGTTCTCTGGGTGTGAACTGAGATCTTGTTATATTACATTTCCTACCTTCATCCTTAGGCTGTACCAGCTTGGAGGAGATGTGCCCAAGTCATAGAATCTGAGAGGCCCTTCAGAGAGGGAAGCAAATGTATAGATAAGTTAGAGGTAAATAGATTGTTTAGATAGAAAAGATATTTCCAAGAGCCAAGATTCCCAGAGGGGAGACGTGCTACATGATCTATTTGAAGAAGAGTTGAAATGGAAATTTTGGCTTCTTGTTTTCAGTGAGGATGGGTGAGTCACCATCATTCATTCAAGAAGAGATCTTTTCTCCTGGCCAGCAAACAGAAGGGGTAGGGTGACTGAAGACTCGCCAGACATTGGGGACTCTATTTCCCATATGAAAAGGGCTCCTGTCTATCTCAACCTGTTTCTAGATAGAATGAAGAAGGACAGGGAGAAGCCTAGAGAATGTCTCTTTGTCACTTTAGTAAAGCAGAGAGTCTCAGAGTCTCTCAAAGGCATTACTCTCCACATAGTGGGCCACCATTTGTTGCTAAAATTTATATGCCTGTCAAGGCAGCAATGGGGCAGCTAGGTGGCACAGTGGATAGAGTGCTGGGTCAGGAAGACTCAGCTTTCTGATTTCAAATCTGGCCTCAAACACTAGCTGCATGACCCTGGGAAAGTCACTTCACCCAGTTTACCTCAGTTTCTTCATCTGTAAAATGAGCTGGAGAAGGAAATGATGAACCACTTCAGTGTCTTTGCCAAGAAAGCCCCAAATGGGGTCATGAAAAATCAGTCATGACTGAAACAATTCAACAACAACAAGACCAAAATATTCCCAGCAACAATTTTTGAGATAGCAATGTCCTGGGGGGTGTGGAGGGTGGAATAGACATTTGCTGCTTGTGGACTGGTTAAACAAATTGTAATGCATGAATATGATGGAATATTACTGAGCTCAAGAAGTGACAAATAGTAACAATTCAGAAAAACAAGAAGATTTATATGGACTGATATAGGGTGATATATGTGGAACCAGGACAACAATATACCCAAATAACATAAATGGAAAGAATTTTTAAAACTCTGAAAACAAAAGGCATTAATAACATCTCAAAGAAGTTTATGCATCTTGAATATATTAAGGGACCCCAAACAGAAAGGTTAATGTTTTGACACCAAGAATCCATCAACCCTGGATGGGGGAAGGAAAGGGAGGAGGAGATCTGTCAGTACAGAGGGATGCATATGAGGGAGTTTGCTTCACAGTGATTATGAGTTTGACTTTTAATTGGAATCAATGAAAATGCTAGGATGACTGAGGTGTTTGTACTGAATAATAATCAGAGAGACTAACAGTGGACTAGTCAAAAAATTGCGGAGTGTATTTCATTAATGCTGATGCAGGAGAAAGATTTGGGGTTGAGGCTGGGGGGAAAAGAAAGAGTTTAGATTGTCCAAGGACCATGAACCTCCCACTCCCACTCCCACTCCCACTCCCACTCCCCCACCTCAAAAGAGCTAGCCAGAAAGAAAACTAATTGGCCGATAATGAATAAAAGAAAGCAAAGGGAGGGCTGGGTAGATATAGACATCTGGAGTCTCCATAGCACTTCCAGGGCCTCATACGGGGCATTGTCTGAGCTAGGCTTTTAAAGAAACTAGGGGTTCTATTCCTTCCAGGAGTATTTTGCTGGGGGAAAATAATTAAAAGTGGAATTTCAGACACAAGTGACAGTTCAGTAGGGAAGATATTTTTTGTCTTGGTACTCTGGAAATAGCACCAGAAGGTGCTGCCATTCTTTCCCAGTGCAACTAGACGCAAGGTTGAACTGTCATCGGCAATGCTGGCCCTGCCCCTGTCTCCGGCCATTTCTGCTCTGGGTAGAAAAATAAGATCCAGTTATGGTCTTGAAAATGACTTAAGCATGCTGTATGTGTATGTGTGTTTGAGATACTAAATTATCACTGGATAAATGATTGGATAAATGAAGAAGAGTATTTCTAACTCTTTGGACAGGGTGGAGAGGTCAGAGGAGGCAGTTATTAGAGGTCACCCCTCTTTGCGTGACAGAGCAGGAAGACTTGGCTGGATGGGGGAAAGTTCAGACAGGGAAAGCCAGGGCACCACTGAGGCTGCTGATATTCTTCTCCCTGAAGTTTTTCACACAAAATCATTCATGGCTCAGCAGGAACCAGTTTTTCAGTTAGATATCTCAGAAAACTCACTGGTAATATAGCATTAAGGGAATTATGCTTTAACACTTCAGTGGATACATTTTCTAATCCAGCATGGATGCTCCCAGGCTTAAACAGCAGCTAGATGGATACAGTGCTGGGTCTGGAAGTAAGAAAGTAAGTTCAAATCCAGCCTCTGATACTTAGGAGCTGTGTGGCCCTGGGCAAGTCGTTTAATCTGTTTTCCTCAGTCTCCTCATCTGCAAAATGGGGATAATAATACCACCTTTTGGATTTGTTGAGAGAATCAAGTGATATATTTATAAAGCACTTAGTACAGTGCCTGGGCACATAACAGATATTCTATAAATGCTTGTTATTATTATTATTAGAGGTTTTGTGTTTTTTTTTTCCGGTAACCCAATAGGAAAAACCAAGTAGATGAGTATCGTCAATGTCTAGACTCTGGAATGAAGTCAGCTGGGCTAAGTGAATCATAAGGAAGGTTAATGACATATGGTGGAGAAGGGGAAAGAAATGGAAGAAAAAAGAACTGGAGTCAGAGAATTTGGATTTAAATTTTACCTCTGCTACTTTCTACCTATCTGATATGGCTCATTAGGAAAGACATCTAACCACTTTGGGTCCAGTTTCCACATTTGTAAATGGAGGGGCTCAGACTAGATTGACTCTAAGGGCTGATCTAGCTCTAAACCTTATGATGTAGAAGAGGAAGAAGAGGAAGAGCCTATCAGAAATAATTTGTGTTTCTACTGTGGTTTATAGTTCACAAATTTATTGAATTTATTTTGATGACTACCCCAACCTCATAACTTTTTGAGAAAAATGAGAAAGTATTTTGTCCTCATTTCACTGGTAAAAATTGTAGATTTAGAGCCAGAAGTGACTTCAGAGACCATTTAGTCCAATCTTCTCATTTTATGAATTAAACAATGTGCCTGAGGCTCATGGAGGTCATGAGACTTGTCTGGGGTCATCAGGTAATACCACCTAGCTACCTACATCCTCAGGGCTCAGATCCAAAGCCAATGCACTTTCTACTGCACCACTGTCTTTCTACTGTCTCTCCTACACTGAGGGCTCAAGGTTACTGAAGTGAGTTGATCAAGGGCACACAGCTAGTCTGTGGAAGAGCAGCAACTGGGTCTGATGGTCAACCCAATTTTTTTCCCAGTTGGGAAGAGGTGAAGGATGATTTTGAAGCATGGAGCATATCCCAAAAAGGATTCAGTTTATGAGTTGTTGGTGTAAGTGATGGCTGACATGGTGTCATATGAAGAGTAGCAGGCCTCAGGATGTCCTCTGTACTGTTTTGTCACTGGTGTCCGGACTTCCACTGTTAGAGTATCACTTTTTTTTGGGGGGGGGGGGTGTTAAACATTGTGTTTTCCTTGTGGTGCTCCTACATAACAGGAGACATTGTATATGGCTCAGAGAGGCATGAATGATTCAACTCAATTCAGTAAACATTTCTTAAACTCCTACTGAGAGGTAGCAGAGTGGATAGTGCACTGGGTCTAGAGTCAGAAAGATGTGGGTTCAAATCTGGCCTCAGATACTTACTAGCTATGTGGCCTTGGGCAAGTCACTTAATCCTGTTTCCCTCAGTTTCCAGGACTGGAGTCAGAAAGACTCAGCTTCCTGAGTTCAGATACAGCTTCAGATACTTACTTGCTGCTGTGTGATCCTGGGCAAGTCACTTCACACTGTCTGCTTCAGTTTTCTCATTTGTAAAATAAGCTGGAGAAGAAAATGACAAGCCAGTCCAGTGTCTTTGCCAAGAAAATCCCAAATGGGGCCATGAAGAATGATACATGACTGAAAATGACTAAACAACAAGTACTCCTACTTTGTGCCAGACACCATGCTAAACACTAGGGGTACAAATAAGGGAAGGGAAGAGAAGGGAAGGGAAGGGAAGGGAAAGGAAGGGAAGGGAAAGGAAGGGGAGGGAAGGGAAGGAAAGGGAAGGGAAGGGAAGGGAAGGGAAGGGAAGGGAAGGGAAGGGAAGGGAAGGGAAGGGAAGGGAAGGGAAGAAAAACAGAGAGATAGCTCCTGCCCTCAAGGACCTTACAATCTAATGGGGGAAGACAACCCACAAATGGAATGTGAAAAGCAGTGGATTGGGGGCATATTGTTCCATGAAGTTGAAACCAAGCAAAACTGTTGGCAGAAAATGGAGTTACTGGGGCAGCTAAGTGGCACTGTGGATAGAGCATCAGTTGTTAGGTCAGGAGCACCTGAGTTCAAATTTGTCTCCAGACACTTACTAGCTGTATGACCCTGGGCAAGTCATTTAACCCCAATTGCCTCTAGAAAAAAGGAAGAAAGAAAGAAAGAAAGGAAGGGAGGGAGGGAGGAAGGAAGGAAGGAAGGAAGAGAAAACTGAGTTACCAGGAAAGTTGTGAGCCCTCTACAAAGAAGGGCTTTGGGAAGGAGGAGTTTCTTGTTCCACTCTCTAGCCCTTCAGTTAGAGGGAGAGGAGGGTGAGTTGAGAAAGTGTAGAGCATCAGAATATGACTGGAGTCTTCTCTCCCCATCCTTCTCTAAGGGTGATGCTAATTTCTGCAAAGAAGGGAAACAGGAGTAAAGTCTTTGGGGTCAAAAGCTTGTCACTCTGCTCTCCTCATAGGGGTTACTTTCTATCTATCTGCTCCTTTAAATCCTATGACCCAGGATGCAAAGGGAGACCCTGGCCCTTTTAGGTTAAGGCCTTTTCATGTACTCACTTAGAGTGAGGTTAATGCCCATTCATTAAACAGACCTCTTTAAGAAGTGAGTCAAGGGATGGCCCCTTTGATTAGAGAAAAAAAGAAAAGAAATGATGATGATGAATATCTAGTAACTGGATCCAGATGGCTCTGGAGGAGAAAGTGAGGTTGGTGACCTTGCACAGCCCTCCCTCATTTAAACCAAAGTCAACTGAAAGTTATGTCATCATTTCCCCAAGGCCATGGTCCTCTTTGAAAACAAAGGACAAACACAGTAAATTTTATTCATCTAAGCAATGTCATTTTTAGGTTTACATTCCTAATCACTATTTCTTTAGTGGGGAAAGGAGGATCCCAATTTTTATATCCAAGACTTGACTTCCTTTCCATCAAATACCCATTCCACAATAACACATAAATAGCAAATAGCAAAGAATACAAAATGAAGAACTCTCCTTTTGGGAGCAAGGTAACTTAGTTCAAACAAGAGAGAAAGTCTCAGATCTCATTCCAGGGAAAGATTCCTAGCAGTCTCCAGGAAAGCTGAGGAGAGGAATGTAATAGAGACTGCCAGCTCCTCTCATGTTAGCTTTTTCCCAGAGTCTTTCTTTCCCTTCAGTAACCTGAAGAGAAGTTGTCATCATGGATTTTCTCTCTCAAATCTAGAGGCCAGAAAAGCCCAGGATCTCTGTTCTCTCCAGCTCTCACCAATTGTGCTCCACTCTTCCTGTAGGTCTAGGGCATTGATCTCTACCAAACAGGAGAGAATCCCACACAGTGAGCCTTTTAAGACAGCTACCCTTAAAAAGTAAATTGTAGACTTGGACATATGAAGAAAGATGCTATCTGCCTTCAAAGAAACTGAGGACAAGTGGAAACAAACTTAGTATAGCCTCACCTATAAGGGTATGAATATATATGCGTATATTTATAGATGTATATGTATATGTTTATATGTGTGTATGTGAATATATCTATAGTTATCTATCTATCTCTATGTTTAATTGTAGCCTTCTTTAGGGTGGGGAGGGAGGGGAGGGAAAAAATAAAGTAAGAAGTATACAGCAGAGAACAAAAGAAAGCCTAGAAAGAAGCAAAGAAAAGCTGGGTAGCTTTGAAAACAATGCGTGTTATTTATTACATGGATTTTCTTAAATTGGAAATTTATTGTTTTATACTGATCCTCTCTTATGTTCTCCTGTGGACGTGCAAACTTTTCTTTTCTCATTTTGTATTTAAGTTTAAAATAAATTTTTAAATTACCAAAAATAAATAAATAAATTGTTCTTAGGAAGAATGGAATCCTTAGTTCCCTTCAAAGCTCAGCTCAGACATGGCTCCTTGGGCTCAAACATGGGATCTTTTTCTACTACTTCCAGCTGCTAGTGCCTCCCCTACAAATTATCTTCTGTTTATTATTACTTTTTTCCTCCTTAGGCCAGCACCCAATAGGCCCTTAATAAATGCTTATTGGTTGATCCATTGATTGAAAGACACCAGAAATTTAGTGAGGGATTTGGAAAGAGGGGCAATCACCAAAATGAGAACAATAAGCCTTCCTGAACAGGGAAGGTGGAAAGAAACTGTAAGTGAAGAGGAAGGTAATCACACATGGGGGAAGTAGGACAAATTTATGCCACTAGGAAGCATGGGGTAGCTCTTGGGACCCCCACAGTGGGGAAAAGAGGAATTCTGGGAAACCAGGAGGCCACAAGAGGGCACTAGCCCCCTTGGGGGTGGGTGACTGCATTAAGATAGGGACACAGAAAGTAGAGTTGAAAACAAACTTTACTCAATTCACAATTTTGCCTAGGGTCACCCCTGAGGGCAGACAAGACATATAAGAAGGATGGGATGTGGGTATTGAAGTCAATTCTTGAGTTGCTATGGAGGAGTGGGGGGAGAGGTCGTCCAGTGATTCTGCACCTTTATTTTTTTTTTCCCAAGAGTTAAATATTAAACAATGAGAGAAATCTGGTTAAATGTCAGGGAATGGTCTAAGCAGACTGGCCCCTGGCCCTTTTCAAATGGACCTATTGGCCTCAACTTTACTCTGTTCAAATAGCCACATAGCAAAGATAAACTTCATTAATTTAAGCGCCATTAGTTTGCAATTTGTGGTCATTCGGATAAGAGTTAACTTAAAATTCAGTTTCACATTACCTGTGGTTACTATTGTTTGTCCTTTGTGTTCAAAGAGGGCCAATGACATCATGAAGATGCTGTCTTGACTTATACGTGAATTGGATTTAAGTGAGGGAGAGCTGTATAAAGTCATCAACCTCATTCTCTCTTCTTGAGTCATCAAAGTTCAGTGGTAGGACAAAAATCAGGATGACTGGAGATGGCCTGAGATGCAGTGGATGACCTTGGCATCTTCGGTGTCTAACCAAGCTCTACACCCTTCAAGGCACCTTCTTCAGCTGCCTTTATGACTATTGGAACAAATTGTTCTTGTCTGCCCATTCCAAAGGGGGAAGTCTTCCCATGCTTGGAATAGACACTCTGCTACTTTGAGCAGTTTAAGACACATTGGTTACCCTCAGCCTGGTTTAACTTGTCTGCTGAGACAGTTTTACTGGGGTGTGGTTGTTGTGTAGCTACAGCTTCTTGGAGCCACAGATGAGAGTTAGGTAACAGCTGGCCACCAAAGGTGGATAAGCAGCCTTGAAAAGGCCATGGCAGCCCTCGCACCAGAGGTGCTAGGCCTTCCTGAGGCCCATTACCTAGGCACATACACCCATTACCTATGTGTTATGGGAATCTGAAGATCTTCCCTGCCCCTAGGCCCTTTGTTAAAGTGGCTATGTGACTCTGAGGACCTTCCAATATTTGAAAGTATACTCAGTTCCCTAATAGGCTGAATGTGGTCACGTGGAGCCTGTGGCACCAGGCTTGTTTTCCAG
>JAQQSU010000927.1:0-16529 GCA_028627135.1 Pseudochirops cupreus
AAAAAAAAAGATCAGTTGGAAAAAATATATAATCAGGGGACGAAAAAAGTCATCTTTAAATATTTGAGTGAGATTCAAATACATTTTTCTCATTAGTAAAACTGTCCTGACCTCAGAATGGTAACAACACACACATTGTTTTTCTAAAATGACCTTTCTAAATCATTCTAATGTCATCCAATAGCATCAGTTTAAATAGGGAAGGGTTGCAAACATAGTAATAGCTAGGACTTAACCGAACCAAAGCAAAGTTGTTATCTGGTGTAATCCAAACATCCCAGTGTGGTAGCATAATGGGTATACAAAGGTAGGCTCAAAGTAAAAAGTCAGGAGTTCAGTAGAAAATATCCCCTACAGACAGGGAAGATTTAAAGTCCATTTATACCATCATTGTTGTTGTTGCTATTATTGAGTAATTTCAACTGTGTCTGACTCTGCATGACCTTATTTTGAAGTCTTCTTGGCAAAGACATTGGAGTAGTGTGTCATTTCCTTCCCTAGATCATTTTATAGATAATTAAACTGAGGCAAATAAGGTTAAATGACTTGTCCAGGGTCACACAGTTAATAAATGTCTGAGGTTGGATTTGAATTCTAGTCTTTGAGTCCAGGTCTGGCATTCTACCCACTTAGTCACCTAGGTGCCCATATTTTTGAATTAGGAATATCAAATGTCAGTCTGATATGTAATTGACTGCCTTTTCAAGATCAAGATCTATTCTAATACCTGTGTATCCATATTTCAGAGGTATTGAAAATGTGGAGGACCTGGAATGTCAGGCTAATAGTTTGGACTTAACCTGGGAAATCAACAAGGAGCTATAAAATATTTAGGCACCAAGGAGAAACAAGTTCAGAGGGGTGTTATAGAAGCATTACACTGTCAACATTATGTACAAAGGATTGTTCCAAATTATTTCTTCTGGTAGGGCCTAAATTTACACCATTAGTGAGTCATTCCTTTGAATTTTGAAGACTTACCACTCTTTTAGAGTTTCTTGTTAAAATTCAAATGCAACTGTGAGAAATCACATCTTAAGTGCCATCTTAATCAAGATTACTGTAAACGGAGACCAGACATGGGAATATGGTAAAACACAACACTGTATTTTAATCTAATGAGTTCCTGGAGGCAAGCAGGGACCAAGTTTACTAATTTAATCAGGATGGGCACCCTCCTACACATACTTTCCAGGAATTCCAGTATACATATTAAAAAGTTTCCCTTGCTGCCTTTCCCTTTGCCTACTTTACCTCTAGCATTTGCCTCCTCCCTCAGCAATAATTTGTTCCATTCAGCATAATGTAACATCATCATTCTGATGCTGGATAATGGGAGTAATCTAGTCTGGGGAGTCAGTCAATACCAGTTGTGATAGGAGTACAATTCTCTCCATTTTCAGGCAACAAAGATTAGCTTTCCCTAAAATCTAACAAAGTTGTCCCCAGAATCCAATTAGCCCATGCCTCTCTTGATGCAGCTTCCTGGTCATTTAAGGGAAAAAAAAAACCTACCTACAATGAATTGAAACCCCTACAAATTTGTGGATACCTAAAGACCAAACTAGTCATCATGCTCTGCCCTGCTGATAACATGCATTTCCATATGAAAATGAAAAGGGACTTATCTATAAAAGCCAAGTGCTACTGTATCCTTACTTTGCTAGGACAAAGTAAATATTTTGTTAAATGATCATTGATTTTTGAGAGTCTCATTTCACCCTGACCCAAATCAAAAGTAAACTAGGGCTGGGAGGATGATGGAGTAGGTTGGAAAATTCCAAGCTCTCCAGATCTTCTCCCACAAAACGGTTAAAATAACATGATAGGGTACACAACATGTGGGTGGAGATAAATAAGAACGGGGGCATAACTGGGGTCCTTCTGGGACAATCTGAGAAGATGAGAAGAAAAATCCCAGGAAGAAGAGTAAACACCTCCAAGCTAGATTCTGTTTTAACAGCAGGAAGAAAGCCTGGTAAACAGTGGCAAGTCCTAGGGTTAGTTGATTCCTGCCAAGTCACAGGAATGTTTACACCCGGGATAGTGAGGTGAGTTGGGCATCTGAGCCTGAGAAGATCAAGGGAACTTCTGCTGACAAGGAACCCCACCCCGAGGTTTGCTGTGAAGATCATCAAGGGTGAGAAAGAACGAGCATACTCACTTGGTAGACGTGGAAGCAGTGGGACAGAAAGCCCGTCTATAGGCACTTATAGGAGGTTAGAGGTTTGGTTTTGGTTTCAGGCTAGAGGGAGGAACTAAAGATCTGAGGCAAGAGGCACAATTTCCTTAACTCCAGGACTAGAGGTGACTACAAATAAATAAGCTATCACCATAAAAACAAACAAAAAAAAAAGGACAGGCAAAGGAGAAAGAATTGAACTGTAGAAACTTATTATGGGAATAGAGATGACCAGGGTGCATCTTCATAGGAGGAAATTGAATAAAGAAACCCCTAAGGAGTAATGTCAAATGGTCAACTGCCCAAAAAGAATATATAGAAGACATTTTAAAAAACTTTAAAAATCAAATGACAGAGATGGAGGAAAAACTAAAAAAGAAAATAAGAATAATCCAAGAAAAACAAGGATATGAAAGGAAAGTCAACCAACTAGAAAAGGAGATCCAGCACCTTAAGGAAGAAAATAACACCTTGAAAATTAGAATTGGACAAAGTGAAGCCAGTGAAATTATAAGAGATCAAGAAATGATTAAACAAAATATGAAATAATGAAAAAATAGAAGAGAAACATCTTACAAGAAAAACAACAGATTTGGACAGTAGATCAAGAAGAGAAAATAAAGAATAATTGGACTCACTAAAAATTATCAAAAAAGAATCATGACGCAATAATATAAGAAATAATAAAATTGTCCTGAAGCATTGGAACATAGGGGGAAAGCAGAAATAGAAAAAAAAATCCATTGATCACCATTTTAAAAAGATCTTGGGGGGCAGAACCAAGATGGCAGAGTAAAAGCAGGAAGCTGCATGAGGTCCCATACTAACCACCTCCAATACCTATTTTGGAAAAACGACTCTAAACAAATTTTAGAGCTACAGAACCCACAAAGTGGTAGAGAGAAACAAATCTCCCACTGAAGAAAGCCTAGCAGTCCAACAGGAAAGGTCTATCACACCAAGCTGGAAGCTGAGCATGCCCCCTGTGAGCTGTGCAGGCCTAGACTCATCACCAAGGCCAGTGGCCAAAACAGGCTGGAGCAGACTTCTGGAGAGTGAAAAACCAGCAGCTGTGGAGATTTCTAGAATTCTCAACCCATAAACACCAAAGAGAAAGTACAAGGTCAATAGAGAATTCTGTTGGAACTAGGTGGAGAAGGGCAAAGTCCCACCCCTGCCCTTGGGGCACAAGGTGATGGAGGCACAACTGCTGCAGCTGTTGTCACATAGCTGCCTCTGGAGCTCCTGGCCTGCAGATCACAGGGGGACCAAGCAACCATCCATAGGGTAATCGCTCTTGCTTTGACCTCATTGGATCTGGGTTGCAGTCTTGGGAGGTGGTCTTGGGGTGAGAAATGCCAGTGTGCCAGAGCTTCTGGTCACTATACAGAGGGCGCCCTCCTCATAGCTTGGAAAACGTTTGTGAAAACCCCACAAATTTGGGAAACAGCTCTCTCTACTCTGGAAGCAGAGTTCTACTGTGGCAAAGAGCTCAAAAGTCAGGTAATTGGCTGCAAGATGAGCAAACAAAGGAAGAACAATCAGACCATAGAATCCTTTTCTGGGGCCAAAAAGGATAAAATCATGGAACCGGAAATAAAGTCAAAACTCCTGCAACAAAAGCTTCCAAGAAAAACATGAACTGGTTACAGTCCATGGAGGAGCTCTCAAAGGATTTTGGAAGTCAAGTAAGAGAAGTGGAAGAAAATTTGGGAAGAGAAATGAGAATGATGCAAGAAAATCATGAAACACAAGTCAACAGCCTGCTAAAGAAGACCCTCAAAAAATGCTGAAGAAAATAACACCTTAAAAATAGGCTAATTCAAATGGAAAAAGAGGCCCAAAAAACCAATGAGGAGAAGAATGCCTTAAAAAGCTGAATTGCCCAGATAGAAAAGGAAGAGAATAATCCCTTCAAAATTATATTAGAGCAAATGGAAACTAAGGGCTTCATGAGAAACCAAGATACTATCAAACAGATCCAAACAAGTGAAAAAATAGGAGGCAATGTGAAATATCTCATTGGAAAAACCACTGACCTGGAAAATTGATCCAAGAGAGATCATTTAAAAATTATTGGACTACCTGAAAGCCATGATCAAAAAATGAGCCTAGAAATCATCCTTCAAGAAATTCTCAAGGAAAATTGCCCTGATATTCTAGAACCAGAGGGCAAAATAGAAATTGAAAGAATTCACTGATCACCTCTTGAAGAAGATCCCAAAAGAAAACTCCTAGGTATATCACAGCCAAGTTCCAGAGTTCCCACATCAAGGAGAAAATATTACAAGCTATCAGGAAGGAACAATTTAAGTACTGTGGAAACACAATCAGGATAACACAAGACCTAGCAGCTTCTAAATTAAGGGACTGAAGGTCTTGGAATATGATATTCCAGAGGCCAAAGAAGCTAGGATTAAAACCAAGAATCACTTACCCAGCAAAACTAAGTATAATGCTTCTGGGGAAAATATGGTCATTCAATGAAATAGAAGACTTTCAAGTATTACTGTTGGAAAAACCAGAGCTGAACAGAAAATTTGACTTTCAAATAAAAGAAGAAAGAGAATCAGGAGAAGGTAAACAGGAAAAAGAAATAATAAGGAACTCTAAGGTTGAACATTCCTACATGGAAAAAATGATAACTCTAACTCATGAGACTTTTTCTCATGTATGTATAGGAGGGTGAATGTGTGTACAAATACATATGTGAGCATGTCTATATGTATGTACATGCATACAAAGACAGAGGGCACAGGTTCAGTTGAAAGGAAGGGATGATATCTAAAAAATAAAATTAAGAGGTGTGGGAGGAATATAATGGGAGAAGGAGAAAGGGATAGATAGAACAGGGCAAATTATCTCATATTAAAGAGGCAAAAGAAAACTCTTACAGCAGAAAGGAAGAGCAAGAAGGTGAAAGGGAATGGGTCAACCTTACTCACATTGAATTTGGTTTAAGGAGGGAATAATATACACATTCAATTGGGTGTCTTACCCTACGTGAAAGTAAGGGGGAAGAAAGAAGGAAGGGAAGATTGGGGAAGAAGGTAGTTAGAAGCAAACACATTTGAAAAGGAAAAGGGTCAACGTATAAAATAGGATAAGTGGGGGGTGGGATAAGATTGAGGGAAATAAAGTTAGTCTTTCACAATATAACTACTATGCAAACATTTTATGTAACTACACGTACAACTTATATGGAACTGCTTGTCTTCCCAGTGGGGGTGGGTGAGGAGAGAAGAAGGGAAATAGTATGGAAAATCAAAGTTTTAAAAACAAATGTTAAAAAATTTGTTTTTTAAATGTAACTGGGAAACAAGGTATACAGGTGCTGGGGTATAGAAATCCATCTTGCCCTACTAGAAAGTTAGGGGAGCATGGGGGAGGATATGAGAGATCAGGTTGGGGTAAGTGGTATACAGTAGGCTCAATATCTTGGGGTGGGGTTAGGGGAAAGACAGGGAGAACATTTGTAACTCAAAATCTTGTGGAAATGAATGTTGAAAACTAAAAATAAATTTAAAAAAAGATTAATTACAAGAAAATTTTTTTAATTTATTGGAATATAAAAAAAGAGATCCTATGAGGAAAACTCATAGGGATATCATAGTAAAATTCTGAAATTCCCAGATCAAGAGAAAAAATATTAAAAGCATCAATATTAAGACAATTTAAATGTTATAGTGCCACAATTAGAATTGCACAAGACCTAGCAGTAGAGCCATTAAAGGACCACAGGTCTTGGAACCCAACCAAACCAAAAAAAAAAACAACCCTGAAAAGTTAACTATTATCTTGAATGAAAAGAAATGGACATTTGATAAACTCTCAAATTTTCAAGACTTTGTTTAAAAAAATCCTGAACTCAATAGACAATTCAACATACAAGAACCAATATAAATATAAGGTATATAACAAAGATTTATTATAAGGGATCCATAAGGACAGACTGTTTACTTTTTATATATGCAAAATGTAAAATTTATATCGAAGATTCTTATTAATAATTGGGTAGTTCATAAGAAAGGCTGGGGAAACCTGAACATAATATGAATTTAAAAAGTAAAACTATTCAGGAACAGCTAAAAGGAGTAATTATTTTAAACAAATGAGGAGAAAGAGGAAGAATTGATACATAGGAATCAGATGGGGCAGAGAGCTGGTAGCTCTGGTAACCTACTTTCATCAGGAATGGGTACAAGAGAGAACAATACATATATATTTAAGAGTATAAAAGTCACAAATTCAGAAAAAATAAAATAGTAGGGGTATAGGGAGGGGGGAGAGGACGAGGGAGGAATCTTTAGAGGGAAGGGTAAGAAAATAGATAAATAGGGGGTGTGAAAAGGTGTTTAGATTTATGGGAATATGAGGATAGGGGAGGGATCCTCGGAAGGGGATAAGCAAGTCATAGGAAGACAAGGTAGTTGGTAAAACTAAAGTAGAGGAGGCAGGAGGGATAGGAAACAAGAGATATGCACATACATAAAAACAAAGATCAGGAGTAGAATAGGTTTGAGAATGTATATGCTTGTGTGTGTGTGTGTGTGTGTGTGTGTGTGTGTGTGTGTGTAGAGAAACATATCTAAACTTTATTATAGCCTTCTGGGGGGTGAGGGAGGTTATGTATATATTTGGAGCTATAGAGAAACATATCTAATCTTTATTGTGGCCTTCTGGGGTGGGGTGTTGGGAGGGAGAACAGAGTAAAAAAAATATACAGCAGAGAACAAAAGAAAATTCACAAGGAAGCAAAGAAAAGATGGACAATTTTCAACATGAGGAATATCATTTATCATATAGATTTTCTTGAAATAAAAATTTATTGTTACATATTTTGAATCCTCTCTTATGTTTTGCTATGCATGACATGCTTTTCTTTTCCTTTCTTGCTTTATATTTAACTTCCTTTATTTAAGTGTGTGATATTTTTTGTTTCTTTTCTCTATTTGTGTTCTGGCATTTGAGTCTAACATAAAAATTGGAAAAAAAATAAACTAATAGGATACTGCCATCAGACCTGCTGCTAATACCAGTCAAGTACCAGTCCTTCAATAAATTTATCTATTCAGAATGTGTGTGTGTGTGTGTGTGTGTGTGTGTGTGTGTGTGTGTGTGTTTTGGAAAAAAGAGTAAGGAGAGGTTAATTTAGGATTTTACTTAAAATGAAAAAAAGAAATCCTAAGGTCTACAGAGCTGTTGTGCTGACCTCACTATTGTATGCCTGTGAAAACTGGACAGTATATCAATGTCATGCCATTTAACTCAATTGCTTCCATTTGATTGTCTTAGGAAGACACTTTATATCACCTGGCAGGATGAGGTACTGGATACTGAGGTCCTTTCTTGAGCTTAAGTGTCAAACATTCAAACTCTAATACAGATAGTACAACTTCAATGGGCTAGCCACATTATTCAAATGTCAAATGTGTGCTCAACTAAAAGACTATTTCACAGAGAAGTCACACAAGTCAAGTGCTCAGAAGTGATCAGAAGAGGCTACACAAAGTCACTCTCAAGGTCTCTCTGCAAATCTTTGGAATTTATTGCCTGGCATAGGAGACATGGCAAAGGACCGCTCACCATATCTGCTTCAAAGAAGTTGAATGTTCTAAGAGCAAAGCAGAATTGAAGTAGCTCAAAAGAAATGCAAGATGGACAAATTTAGAGAACCCATCCCAAATGTTCACATGGACTATTTGTGCCCACCCCATAATAGAGCATTCCAAACTCTTAATGGTCTGATCAGCCACAGTCGGAAACACTATAACTTGTCTCTAACATTGTGAGATGATTTTGGTTCTCTTTGAGAACAAGGGACAATGACCAACTAAGGAGAGGTGTTTGGAGGCAGCTATTGAAATTTAAAAATAACTGCTCCCCACTTTACCTTTCCCAAACAACAACACAATTCCATCTAATTACTTAGCTGAGAAAGGCCTATGTCATTAAAGGGTTTTATTTGTAGGAAATATTTAATAATCAAAATGATGATGATGATGATAACTAGCATTTATGAAACTCTTGAAATTTTACAAAGTGCTTTATAAATATTACCTTGCTTAACATATTACCTCAACCTTGTGTGGTAGGTACAATAATTATCAACATTTACAGATGAGGAAATTGAAGCAGGCATAGGTTAAGTGACTCACATAGTTAGTGTCTGAGGAAGAATTTGAACTCTGGGCTTAATAATTTGGGAAGAGGGGATCAACTAAATGCAAGCAAATAGTTCAGTTTTCATGTTATCTGTACCTCTATTGGTTAATCTCACTCACTAAGACAAGCACTTTCTAACAACCTTGTTCATCGGAGAAAAGAATGGGTACAGGTCAAGGCAAGAGACTTTGAAAAGGGAGTTGGGGAGGAGGGGACGAGACACAAGATCATGAGTCCTCTTTACCTTCTTAAGCTGGCCTGACAACAGAGAACTGGGTCTTCTTCATAAGGAATCTTCCTTTAACAGACTCTTCCTTTCAAAACAAAACAAAAGAGCTATTACATTTCTATGAAAAACACATATAAGACATAGTACTGAAACAATTTCTCCCTGGAGAGCATACCTAAGTTTATCAGCCATCAGATTGGGGTTAAACAGAGAAGTTGTCAGCTGCTAGCTTTTCTAACCTTAGCTGTCTAACAGAACTTAACGTTTCTTAAACTCAAAATCTTCCAAGTACCTTGACCATTTTTAGTATAATAATTGGTTTTAATTTCTTCGTACTTGATCAAGTCAAAGTTGAAAAAAACATGTTTAAATACAGATTCTGTAAAGGAAGAAAATTACTTGCCATTGTTAGAATAGCACAATACTTCACTCTTTATTATAAGAGTTGCTCATCTTTCCTTTAGGGAGATTAATTACTGTTTCATTGTGAAGAAATTCATGAGTACTTATCACAAAGTATGCTAGTAGTCTGAATTTAATTGGATTTGCAGGCAATAATATTTTCATAGCATCAGGTATATTACTTGTAATGAACATGCATACCACATCTCTGAACAGTTCCAATTAGGGATATTATGAAATGAGATCTCACAAGCCAAGCACACAATATGTATGATCTTATGCTGATGGCTATTGGGCTAAAAGTGCACACAGCTTTTTGTAATCTCTAGAAAATAGTTTACTGGAAGTTTTTAGTCATATTTTATATGACCTCCCTCTAACTTGATGGCTTCCATCAGATTTTCACATAATCATGCTATTTTTTCTATCTATTTTTATTAAAAGGCTCAGTTACACATCATAATGAGATAGTAGTTTATGTTGCTGACATAATCTACTTTTGCTCTCTAAAAAAAATTAATGTCTATAAAGCACTAGACTGAGGGGCAGGAGATTAATTCTAATATCACTCTGCAATCAACCAGCTTTGTGGCTTTTGATAGAAACTTAAAATATAAGCCTCAGTCTCATTGGCAAAACAATGGTACTGGGGGTTCTTGGAAGAGGAAGGTATACAAGTATCCTAGGAAGAGCTATCCCTATAACACATCAAATAATATCAAAAAAGAGCCACCAAATATAGAAAAACCGGGTATGACAGAAAGAGGAAAAATGAAAGAATTCTCCATAAGGAAAATTAAAAATCAAGTTTTTTTAAATTTATGAATTAAAAAAAAACTTTAAGACTAGCTTACCAAAGCATGGTTCTTCATGTTCCTTCAGGCTTATGTTCTCACATTTCCCTCCTCTCTCCTCAACACTGACCTGGAAAGACCCTACAAATTTTGTGACAATTCTTATCAATTAGAATTGCAGTTACAAATTTTGGGGGTTAATCTCCTAATTGTGCTCCAGGGAAGATCTTGCTCTCAGGCAGGTAAAATAGACCAAACCCCAAATCTGGGAACAAACGGTGTTAGTTGTGGAGAAGTATGGAACTAAGGGGGAGATTTTGTAGCAGGGAAGAAATCATACACACACACATATACATAAATATATATATATATATACATATATACACATATACATACATACATATATAAATATGTGTGTGTATGTGTGTGTGTGTGTGTGTGTGTGTGTGTGTGTGTAGCACCATTTAATTCAGCAAAGAAACAGGCAGCCAACAGGAGAGAGAGAAAAGTAGAGAAGAGATCTAAGTGCAGAGGCTTTGGGACCATTCTTCTTAGGAATGTTGTAGGGGCCCAATGGCCAGCTGCTTCCTAATAGCCTCTTGCTGACAGTAAAGCAACTAAAGAAAGTCAGTTGTGAAGTAGAGGATAGAGCTTGGAAAAGTTCAACTAGTAAAAGCAGAAATAAGCCAACTATAATGAACATTCAGAGTGTCCCTGTAACCATGTCCCAAACTGGCTAACTTGCCCTTATAAATGATAGCGTTTGTCTAAATATTAATCTGAGAGAACTATGAACAGGTTGTGAGGATTAGAAATGCAGTACAATAATTGCCTTGGTCCTTCAGAACGCTGACATTAAGATGCATGTTTTCCATAAATATATAATAGAAAAATAGAGAAGAGTTATTTATAAAGATAAGCAAAGACTGACTAAGGAGAAAGGAATAAATTTTTTTTAAAGAACAATTTGAACAGACAAGTAATTTGATTAAAATTCCCTGAAGAGGATAAAGATATCACAACATGTTTTTCAAAGACTTGTTGAAATGCCAGGGTTACAATTCTAAGATCATACATAATGGGTCAAGAGAGTAAAGAGAAAGTAAACATTCTCATTGTTTTTGAAGGGTAGAAGTGGGGCTCTTAAAGAACATATCAGCAAGTTTAACCAGATATGAGAGAAGTTAGAAAAAAAGACACAAACACTATCCATAGCAATGGATTATCTGGGGGGGTAAGGAAGGCCAGAATTGCAATACAAAAATTCAGAGATAAAATGAAAATTAATTGAACAGAATAAAAAAGACAACCACACTGAAAGATTATATGACAGCTCTACAAAAGAAGAATATTGAGCTTGAAAATATGATGTAGAGAGATGATTTAAGAAAAAATCATGAAAAATAAAACTTAAATATGATAGTTCAACAAATCATATGATAAAATTTCCCAATATTAAATGTAGGCAGTAAAATACAGATAAAGAGGATCTATTGATCACTAACAGGGAGTACTGTAAGTTTGACTCTCCAAGAAACATTGTAAATTTTCAGAACTACAACATAAAATAACACACTATAAAGGGAGCAAGGAAGAAGTCCTTCAGTTCCAAGGAGAACCTACCAGAATGGAAAAGAATTTCTCTGGATTCAAAATAAAAATTAGAATATGACATTCTGAAGAAAAAAGAGTGACCTGCTAAAAATAGCATAACATTTAAAGTTGAACCTAATTTCAAAGAAAAAATATATATTTATAAATATGGAAGAAGATAATTCATTCATTTAAAAAGCTAGCAGAGATATTAAGGAGATAAAAAAATTAAGGAGAGATGCTGTCAGTCTCCCTCTATCAGACAAATAAGATCTTGAACAAGTTTTAAATACAGAAAATTATGAGATAAAGCATTATAGACCAAGAATTCAAGTAAATATTGGCATAAAAATCAATGAATAGAGAATTAGCAAAGAAGCTAAAGCAAATATGAAAAAAATTGTACAGTGTGAGCAGGTTAAACTAATAGTAATAATACAAGGTTGCTGCAATGTTAGAAAAGTAAATATTGTTAGCATGATTATATTAATATTAAGTTCATAAATATAACAAATTATATAGATAGGCACAGAAGACACTTTTGATAAAATATAATACTTTTCTATATTATCTCCATTAAATAGGATAGTAATAAATGGACCGTTACTGAATGTGGTAAATTTGTGATTTAAAATCAAGAATTAGCATTAAATATACCATGAAAATTCAAAAAACCTTTCCAAGAAGATCAGGAGTAAAATAAGGATGTCTATTATCAGTGTTATTTTATATGGC
Source organism: Pseudochirops cupreus (assembly GCA_028627135.1). Classification (NCBI taxonomy): domain Eukaryota; kingdom Metazoa; phylum Chordata; class Mammalia; order Diprotodontia; family Pseudocheiridae; genus Pseudochirops; species Pseudochirops cupreus. The sequence continues at coordinate 12,101 of JAQQSU010000927.1, forward strand.
TCTATAAATGGGAGTTATAGCAATAATACAAGAAAAAATAAACAAAAATAATAAATTTAGATTAAAATGGAGTAAAATTAATTCCTTTTGCAGAGAAAATTATGACTAACTTAGAGAATGATGTGGGTTCAACTAAAATTTATAAAAACTAAATTAATTTCTTCATTTTAGTAGAAATAAATAAATTTTGTGGTTGTTAACACCATTTGGGTTTTCTAGGCAAAGATACTGAAGTAGTTTGCCATTTCGTTCTCCAGCTTATTTTTTAGAAATGAGGAAATTGAGGCAAATATGGTTAAGTGACTTATCCAGGGTCACAGAGCTAGTAAGTTTCTGAGGCCAGATTTTACTCAGGTCTTCCTGATTCCAGGCCTAGCACTCTGTGCACAGTAACAACAAAACCACAATAATAGTTAGTCTTCCTGTGTATCTTACCAAAAAAATTAAGAAGAGAGAGAAAACATGATTTCACTTAAAATAATTAGAGAATTCATCAAATGTCAAGTAGTAATCTTATGAGTCATATACAAGAATTATAGTAATAAAACTATAAAATTCTCTTTAGAGAAATAGAAATAGACCTAAAAAATTACAGAGATAATAACTGTCCATGATTAGATCATGTAAATATAATAAAAATGCCGATACTATCCATATAAATTTACACATTCAGTGTCATATTTATCAAGCTATGGAAATGTGAAAAAATAATAACAAACTTCATTTGGAAAAAAAATTCAAGAATAGTACGGGAAAGAATGAAGAAGGGCGGGAAGGGTCATAGCAGTACAGGCGTCTAACAATCCTATAAAACACTAATCATGAAAACTATTTGGCCATGGTCAAAGACCAAAAAAACTGATCTATAAAAGAAATTGGACATAAAAGAACCAGAAACAATTTAATATATGATCATAGCATTTGACAAACCTTTGTTTGATATCTACTATGTTAATGACTTCTGTTTAACAAACTACTGGGAAAGCTAGAAAACAGTCTGATACTAATACTTTTTAAGCCAGTATCTCATTTCATGTATTTTAATGAGCCCTAAATGGCTATAAGGGCTATAAGACCTCAATATAAAAGATCGTATCATAAATGAATAAAATAAAATACATCAGGGAGGGAGATAGATACCTTTCATAATTATAAAGGGAGAATGGCTCTTTACCAAAAAAGGGATAGAAATCATAGGAAATAAAATTGATGATTTTGCTCAAGTAAAACTTCAAAGCTTCTGATAAACTAAATCAATGAAGTTAGACTTGTAGGGGGAATGTCTAACTGAAAAAATGTCTACTGATAAAAGTCTCTTATCCAAGATATATAAGGAATTGACATAGATAAATGAGAATAGGAGCCATTAGTCCATTGTTGAGTTCTTTCCAAAACTTCCATTTTGGAAAAGGCCCAGGTCATCCCTCATTCTCACGTTTAGCCACTATGGCTGTTCCTGGGCATTTTCTCCTCACCTGGTCCTTCATGCTTTTCTGCTTCCAAGTTGTGTGTTGTGCTATCTTCCCCTATCAAAATGCAAGTCCCTTGATGTCAGGGACTATAATTCTTTTTACTTATATTTCTATCCCCAGTACTTAGCACAGTGCCTGACAAAAAGCAGATGTTTACCAAACACTTACCGACTTACCAACTAACCAATCTCCAATGAAAAAAAGATACGGTCAACGGACGTGAACAAATAGTTCTCAAAAGAAGAGTAAACTATCAACAATTGCATGAAAATATTCTCCAAATCGCTAAATAACAAGGCAAATTAAAATAAATGATACCCTACACCCATCAGATTCACAAAGATCATAACATGAAAAAATATGAAAATTGTTACGGGGCTATGGGAAAAATAGGCATATTAATATGCTGTTAGTAGAACTATGGGAAAAATAGGCATATTAATGTACTGTTAGTAGAACTATGAATTGTTCTAACTATCATCAAAAGCAAATTGGAACTAAATCCTCATTAAACCATGTATACTCTTTGACCCAGTGATACTTCTACTAAATTTATACTTCAAAGACATATTTTTGGTTTTTTAATAGGAAAAAACTCATTTGTATAGAAATTTTTTTTTAATGTTTTTGCTTTTTGGAGGGAGGAAGGCAGGGCAATTGGGATTAAGTGACTTGCCCAAGGTCACATGGCTAGGAAGTGTTAAGTGTCTGAGGATGGATTTGAACTCAGGTCCTCCTGACTCCAGGGCCAGTGCTCTGTTCACTGTACCATCTAGTGGCCCCTGTATAGAAATATTTATTGCAATACTTTTTGTCTTAGAAAATAACTGGAAATAAAGTTGTTGCTCATAAACTTGAGAATGACTGGACAAAATATGCTTTGATTCTAATGAAATATTATTTTGCAGAAAGAAAGAATAAAAAAGAACAGATTAATAGAAATCTAGGAAGATTTCTATTAACTGATTCATATTGAAATGAACAAAACTAAGAGAATGCTTTACACAGGAATATAGCTCTGTATAAAGTGGCCTGGTCAATAAGTGTCTAGCACTGAAAGCATGCTTGGATTTGCCCTTTCTGATGGGTTATAAAAAGTCTGGTTCCAATTCAACACATGGAAGCTAGGTAAACCTACTTACACCAATAAGTGACTACATCTTCTGGTTGAGTTGAAGGACTGATTGTTCATGAATTGCTGAATGTTTTGTAATATAAAATGTGTGAATTGTACTCTGTCAATTTTTTTGTACTACTCCTTCCTGAGGATGAATGAGACAGAATTGTTATGAAATACTTAGTGGAGAAAAACTTAGCTACTCTATCTCCCTTTTGGTTGCCATGTATCTTTGAGTATGTGTTGCCTCTATTTTTTTTTTGTTTCTGTTTACAACTTTAAAATAGTATTTTATTTTTCCCCAGTTACATATCAAGAAAATTTTTAGCATTCATTGTTATTAGACTTTTAGTTCCAATTTTTTCTCCCTCTTCTGAAAATGGTAGGCAGTTAGATATAGCACATGTGCTATCATCTAAAAATATTTCCATATTAGTCATAATCATAAAAGAAGAAACAAGTAAAAGAAAAAGAAAACATGAGAAAGAATAAAATAAGTGAAAAAATGTGCTTCAATCTGCATTCAGAGTCCATCAGTTCTTTATCTGGATATGAATAGCATTTTCCTTCAGGAATCCTTTGTACTTTTCTTAGATCCATGTGGTGCTGAGAAGAGCTGAGTCATTCATAGTTAATTATCACATGATGTTGCTGATACTGTGCCCAATGCTTTCCTGTTTCTGCTCATTTCACTTTGCCTTAGTTTGTACACATTTTTCCAGATTTTTCTGAAATCTATCTGTTCATCATTTCTTATTGCACAGCAGTATTCCATTAAATTTCTTTACCTCAGCTTACTCTACCATTCCCCAGTTGATGGGGCTTCCCTCAGTTTCCAATATTTTGCCAGCACAAAAAGGACTACTATAAATGTTTTTCCACATGTAGGTTCTTTCCCTTTTTAACAATCTATTTATGATGCAGACCTAGTAGAGATGTTGTCATATCAAAGGGTATGCCTCATTTATTGCCCTTTAGGCATAGTTCCAAATTGCTCTCCAGAATGGTTGGATCAATTCACAACTCCACCCACAGTACACCAGTTTCCCAATTTTCCCACATCTTCTCCAGCATTTATCATTTTCCTTTGCTGTCACATTAACCAGTTGGATAGGTGTGAGGTGGTCCAGCCAAGGTGTTTTAATTTTCATTTCTCTAATCAAAAGTGATTTAGAGCCCTGCTTCATATGCCTATAGATAGCTTTGACTTCTTCATCTGAAAACTGCCTGTTCATATTCTTTGACCATTTATCAATGGGAGAATGGCTTATAATCTTGTAAACATGACTTGGTTCTCTATATATTGGAGGAATGAAACCTTTATCAGAGATATTTGCTAGAGATTATTTCCCAACTTTCTGCTTTCCTTCTAATCTTGGTTGCATTGGTTTTGTTGTACAAAAGCTTTTTAATTTAATACATCTAAAATCATCTGTTTTACATTTTTAATGTTCTCTATCTCTTGTTTGATCAGGAATTCTTCACCTCTCCATAGACCTGAAAGGTAGACTATTCCTTGATCTTCTAATTTGCTTGTGATGTCCCCCTTTCTGCCTAAATCATATCAAAGGTCTAACATATTTAACTTTTGTAATATTCTATTCATCAACCTTAGCCTCTTTCTTGCTTATTTTTTGGCTAAATTTATTGAGTTCTCAGAGCAGACAGTTGAGGTCTCCCTCTAGTATAGTTTTGATGTCTATTTCTTCCTGTAACTAAACTTCTTTAAGAGTTTGAATGCTATACCACTTGTGTATGTATGCATGTGTGTGTGTGTTTGCTATTGATACTGCTTCATCGTCTATGGTACCTTTTAGCAAGATGTAGTTTTCTTCCTTAT
>JAQQSU010009270.1:0-12736 GCA_028627135.1 Pseudochirops cupreus
ATACACACACACACACATATATATATATATATATGATATGTATGTGTATTTATATGTGTATATATATGTATACATATGTACATATATATATATACACACATATATATGTATAGGAGGGTGTATGTGCATATAAATATATTTGAGAGTATACATATGTATGTACATGTATACATAGAGGGCACAGGACGAGTTGAATATGAAGAGCTGATATCTAAAAAATAAAATTAAGAGGTGAGAGAGGAATTTATGGGGAGAAGCAGAAAGGGAGAGATAGATTAGGGTAAATTATCTCATATAAAAGAGGCAAGAGAAAACTGTTACAATGGAGGGGAAGAGCAAGAAGGTAAAAGGGAATGGGACAACCTTACTCTCATTGAATTTGTCTTAATGAAGGGAATAACATGCATACTCAATTGGTTCTCTTACCCTACAGCAAAATATGGGGGAAGGGGATAAGAGGGGGGTTGATAGAAGGGAGGGTAGATTGGGGGAGAGGGTAGTTAGAAGCAAACACTTTTGAAAAGGGACAGGGTCAAAGGAGACAATAGAATAAGTAACAGGCAAGATAGGATGGAGGAAATATAGTTAGTCTTTCACAATATATCTACTATAGAAATGTTTGGTCTAACTACACATATACAACCTATATTGAACTGGTTATCTTTCCAGTGGGAGTGGGTGAGGAGGGAAGAAGAAAAAAAAATCTGGAACTCAAAGTTTTATAAACAAATGTATATTAAAAATAAGATACACAAGCACTTGGCTATAGAAATCCATCTTGCCCTGCTAGAAAGTTAGGGAGGTGATGGGGGAGGATATAAGAGAGAACAGATTGGGGGAAGGGGTATTCAGTAGGCTTGTTATTTTGTGGTAGGGGTAGGAGAAAGATGGGGAGAAAAAATTGTAACTGAAAATCTTGTGGAAATGAATGTTGAAAACTAAAAATAAATAAATAAATGTAATTTAAAAATAAAAAGAGAGACAAAGGGCAGGAGGAAGGGTAGAGGTGTCCTGGTCAGAATTCACCTCAGATGTAGCTATGGTGATAACCACATTCAACGCAACTCTGAATATGATCTTCAAGGGACACATCAAACCTAGAGATATACATTAAGAGAAAAAGGGTTCCACATGATCATGGAGAATATCTTATGCCATTTCCAAGTGGAAGAGGGGTTTTCTGTAGATCATGTGGTCCTCTACATGGATGCTTTGGGATGACATTGCACTGTTTATAACATTACATATGTCTTCAATAATTCTAGTTCAGATCTTGGAGAACATTGTGACCAGCTTCTACATTTAACAAATAAGGAAACCAAGACCCAGAGAGACACCTCCCCGGTGTCTCCTCAATGTCTTATGTGTGATTTGAAGGCAGGTCTTCCTGACTCCAAGTTTAATAACCTAGCTGCTCCACCACAGTTACTGAGTATAAATGGGCCTAACTACATGGCGAAATGCAAAGGGATGAAGAATGCTCATAACCTAAATTATGTCTTGTATTAGAATGACATTCCATTGAATAAGTCCATACATCTTGGATAGAGAGTGTAGGTGGACAAGGGGAAGAGAGCAGATGTGATTGCCCCTTAGGAATTTTATAAAACTTTCTGTGATCACCTATTATTAAAAGGAAGGAAAGAAAGAGGAGGCAGGGAAGAAAGAAGGAAGAAAAAAAGAACTGAAAGAAAGAAGGAAGGGGGGATGAAGGAAGGAAAGAAAGAAGAAAGGAAAGAAGGAAGGAAGGAAGAAAGGAAGGAACAAATAAATGAATGAATGAACGAAGAAAGGAGGGATGAGGCAAGGTGAATTCAGAGTCTGGCAGATTGATTTTTCTGAATAAAATTTGAATGTTGGTACTGGTGAACAATGTATATTCTCTTGGAAATTAAACATTACATCGAAGAAGCCAGGCATCTCATCTCTTTTCAGTTAACTTGGAATAATAATAATAGATCATATTTCTGGAGCTAATCCATTTTCCCCCACATGAAGTAGGCAGTCCATGTATTACTATACCCATTTTATCTTCAGGAATTGAGCTCGGAGTGGTCATTGAATGAAAGAATTGTGAAACTGAAAAGTCTCTGAGGCCTCTCCTGGGCATACAAGTTGTCGGTGTCGTGAAACTCCACATAATCCCTTTGTTCACGGCACAGTGGCCTGGCGTATGTACAGGGAATCCATGGCCCTGTCTCCCCGTGTGGAGAGGCTAAGGTTCGCGGGAGAGTCCTGCAACAGGCAAAGGGAGAGCTTGGAAGATACTTTAGAGCACGAGGAAACATTCTTTAATTTGGGGAGAAATATTTTTAATTTTGCTTTATCTTTCCAATTGCCATTGTTGCTGGAATTCAGGACGCTCTGCTCTGCCCTTGCTTTTCATCCTTTGCTCACAGTGTCCAGGGAAAGATGGGGCTGCAAGTAGAGGGCTTGACCCTCACAATGTGTGTCCTCTCATACACGTTTAGGTACTGGTGACTGCAGCTACAGTTTTGTTTAAACGCTTAACATCAATTATGTCTTAGAAAGTGATATTTACTTCAAAGATGTACCAACAACAGAAGTGTAAACACTGCCACCCTCCAAAAACACCTCTTTAAGAATAGACTGGTGCTTGCGCCACCTTCATCCCTGGAGAGGGGGCTCCAGCTCAATTCAGTTCCTGTATAACATTGGTTCCACCAAGTATGTCCACATGGATAATGTCAACCCCATGAGTCCTTCTCTCAGCTACCACAAAATGGAATCAAAGGTTACTCCCAAAGATTGCTTCTTACTGGTCAAGGCATTAATGATGAGGTGACTGCAAAACCCTGGATGCTGAGATGTTAAAATTCCACTTTCCCTTCACCAAAAGTACAAATAAACAAGTAACCAATGAGGCAAAGCATTACCCTGAGGCTGTACTCACAGAGCCATAGAGCCTTCTAAGGAGGAAAACTCAAGGTCTCTCCCCTTATACATTGCCTCTCATCAGATGCTCTAAGTGGAGTCAAACCAAGGACGGAGCATTGAAAGATATGAAGAAAAAGCCTAAGGTCTACCAAGGCCCTTTTAATGGTACTTTAATTTCCTACTATGCAGCTAATTGAAAAAAAAAATGATTCTCCCAGTTATGTGGTTAGTTGACTGGAACCAGTTATAGAAATGTCTCCACATGTCCCATATTCTATCCTAGGCTCTCCCATTGCATACCACAGCTACCCTGGAAATAGACTCCCTAACCTCTCCACATGAGCAGATGTCAAACCCCTATTACATCTGGCACTTTCTTCTCTCCACTCCCCCCGTATGAAAAATTTATTTCTGTTCTTGGCATATTGTGGGGGGGAAGGTTTGGACACATTATCTATGACACCAGTTGAAAGCAGTCACCTGACAGTCTGGGCAGGCACGGCCATCTCATTTCCCTTTCACTTTCTTCTCTATTAGCACCCAGGAAGGTCTCAAAGCAGTTCATGTGACCCCACCTTGTACAGTCCCACACACACTTGATATACAGGTAAAAACCATGTGTTCCCAAACATGAAGTTATGCACATTCAATAAAGACCATTTCAGAGTTTACCAAAGACTTCATTCTCAACAAAGCCCTGTCTTAGCACTCCAAATAGCCTTCCCCAGCCAAAGGCAATACAGAAATTTGCTTCTAATCTTGGAAGGGAATAAATCCCTCTAGAGTGTTGTGGACCACAGGGAGCTCTTCTCAATGGAATTTAGGGCCTTGGATTCAGACTTACACAAGAAACTAACCTGATTGGCCTGGTGTCTGCAAACTAGCTCTGTGTGCCATTTGGCTGAGGCAGTTCAGTGCTCCTCCTTTCTGACAGCCTTTCCTCCAATGTCTCTGAACTCACACTCACAGAGTGGGTTTAATCACTGAATAACTTCAAAGGAGAAAAAAAGAAGAAAAAAAACTTCTTATATCTTGAAAGCTGAGTCCCAATTGCAATCCCAGAGCACATGGGACTCTTCTCACCAAGGAATAGATTTAGAGCCCTGAGGAGGCCTTGGGAGGTGTAACGCCATTCACCAGCAGATTCTCAAAAGAATGCTACTGTGAACAGCTTTTAAGGTTCGGATTATACAGTATAGTGAACACTCTGTTTATTCCATTACAAATAAAGGCAAACATTCACAATATATCACAATATAATATTCATAACATTACATCTTATCACAGAAAATCACAATATAGTGTTCATAACAGCTTAACATTAGAATGGCCACACAGTTTTCACGACAGTGGCCACAATATTTAGAATAAAGCATTCAATCAATTCGCAATACAGCAATCAGTCTTCCACTCATGGGGCAAATCAATACTTAATCATTCAATCAATTCATAATACAATAATCAAACTTCCACTCATGGGGCAAATCAATACTTAATCATTCAATCAATTCATAATACAATAATCAAACTTCCAGTCATGGGGCAACTCAATCAGTCACTAAATACAATCATTAGAAAACCATACAAACCGTCCACCCCTTGGTGTCCAGCAAACCTCAGTTTCATTCAAGGGGAGGCCTTTTCTTCATCTTGATTTGAGGTGGTCTCTCTGATTCCCTGGATCTCCTTCCATGGTCCCAGCTCCTACCTGAATCCACCAAACAGTCACCTAGATTCAGGGGCAGACAGCTCCCAGGTCCTTGTCCAGTCCTCAGGGCAGTCCCTGGCACACACTGAAGAATGGAACTCAAGGATCAGCCAGGCCACAAACAAACAAAGTCTTATCCTGGTCATGCTTCTTCAGTCCTCCAGCAGTTCAGGTGGCCTTAGGACCCAGGAGGAATATCAGCCTTCCAGGCAAGCCCTCTCAGCCTTGCAAGAGGCTTTCCAGGCAAACCCTCTCAGCCTTCCAGGTGACCTTTACTAGATTCTGGTCTCAGGAAAACTCCAACTCACTTTTTCAGTCCAGCAGCCCAGCTCCCAGATGCTAGGACAATCCTGCTTCCTCCAACAGGAAGAAAATTCCAATTCTGTCTCTCTGTCTCTGGAATTCCTCTTTATATACACACACTGGCCTCTTGTTTCAGCCAATCCCCTTCTTCCACATCAACAGGGGAGTTCACACCCTCTCAATAGGGGACTTAATCTGGTTTTCTCTTGTTTCTAATCCTATGTGTCCTATTTTGGGTGTGAGTTTAGAATTCCAGTAGCATTACCCTTGTGGTGGCAAGTATCTGTTTGGGGTTATTTCAAGTACCCTTTCAAATAAGCATCTAGAAAATAATGTCTTGATCTTCTTGCCTACTATACAAGGACCCCTAGAGAAAATGGTGCACCCTGTGTAGAAAGAGACATTTAGAAAATTTGATCCAGTCCCTAGTTAGATGACCTTATGCTCTGAGAGAATCCTATTGGCTGTGAACCCCTGACAACTCATTTGACCTCATAGCAGCACAGGCAGCTCTCCAGGACTCTAGGCTATGGAGCTCACCCATGATGGTGACCATTTACCCCAGGAGGCAGAAGAGCTGAGGCTGGCAATTTCCTTCTCAGGGACTCTGGGTCATCCAGGATTTTACTCTCTTGTGGGTTTTTTCTCCCTTCCTTTTGAATATTTTCCTTATCAATATTGCAGGTACATGGCCAGCTCTAGGCCAATGTCACTTTAGTTCCCAACCAAAATGAATGTTCTGAACTAATGTTTCTTGTAAGGCCTCTTACAAATTCATTCCAATTCCTTTTATCAGACATTTACTCAATTTCTTAAGTGACCCCTTCCTACAAGGGGTGCCTCTGGACTCTCAAAGTCTATGCCAGCAGAATGCTGGAAGAGCTTCAAGCCAGAGCCCAGGAATGGAGGTTGTGAATGACATTCAATGGCCAGCTGGGCTCCAAGTACACAAGCAAAGGGACTCATTGGGTCAGAGGAGGTAGTAAAGATGGTCCCCAAAGCTTGGAGGGCTGGGGGAGAGGGGAGGACATCCACACTGGCTCTTTCAGAGACCTGCCCAAGTGATCCAGATACCAGGAAAAAAGAAACAAAGCTCGAAAGAAATGAAACATAATAACGTCAACATCATGGGTACAGAAAAGGAAAAAAAAAACAGAGTCCTTTTAAGCTAGAGCTAGCAACTTAGGGTTCACAAACTTTAAAAAAATGACTATTTTGACTATAATGGGTTCCCTTTCCCAATCCAACGTGTTTAATGTTATGCATTTAAACCATGTTTTTGAGAAGTCCATAGGTTTCCCCAGACTGTCAAGGGAGTCAAAACACAAGGCAGCTAGGTGGTATCATTACAAAGAGTTGGACCTACAGTCAGGAAGATCTGAGTTCAAACCCCACCTCAGACGCTTACAGGCTGTGTGAGCTTAGCTAAATCATTGTGGTTTTCCAAGCCTTAGTTTCTTCATCTATAAAATGGAATGATAACACCTATCTCTCAAAGCTCCAATGAGATAATATTAGGAGAGACACAACCACGTGATAGAATGTCTATGAAGCACTTCACAAACCTTCAAATACCCTAGAAACATTGGTTTAAAGAATTTAACATTGGTAAAGTTCATATTTTGAAACAGTGTTGGTCTTTACATGTATTTCTGCCACATGTCCTTTTATTAATAAAAGCTGGCATTTATATAGATAGCTTTTTAAGATTTCTTTGCACTTGACAAATATAATATTTGTCACAAATATAATAATAAGGTATTTTGCAAAACTTTAAACACTCTTTAATTGTTAGCTATTTATTATTATCTGGTTAGATATTAAACCTTAAAGGAATAGTCTTTTTCCTGCATTCTAAGGTCCCTCCCAGTTCTTCCATCCCCTGTTCTAAGACCTCTCCCAGCTCTGGCATTCCATTCCCAGTCCTCCTCCAAGCTCTGATATTCTCTCTTTTTAAGGCCCTTCCCAGACCTGGCAGCCTATTCTCCTCAGTCCTTTCCAGTTCTGACAAATGAAACTTTAAGGCCTCTGTCAACCCTGGCATCCTATGTTCTCTATGTCAAAGTCCCTCTCTATTCTATGTTCCAAGGTCCCTTCCCCTTCCCACCCCCAAACTCTGACATTCTAAGATTCTTTTGAAATGTTAGCAATCTGAGAGGAAGGAAAGGGGGCTGACAGGAATCTGTAGCCTGAGCATAGCCCACATATTCAAGGGAGGCTCAGCAGCCCCCTGCCAAGGGTGATCTATTCTTCGGCCTTGTGGCCGTGATGTATGAAAGAGGGCAGACTCACCTGAATACCACTGTCTAAATTATTACCTGCGTGATTAAGTGCTCCCAAGCGGGCAGTCAGAGGAGAGGTGACCTGTGACATTTCAGAGCTGGAAACATAAGTGGGAAGAAGGAGAAAGGGAGACACAGTGAGGCCTTCAATTTATCTTTTTATAGTAGCCCTGTTCCTAATAGAAATTCCAAGAAAGCCACCTGACACAATAAGTTTCATTATAAGGCAAAAGGGAAAAAAGATAATAGAAAAGAGAAAAGAACAGAGGGTGATTTTTTTTCCCCCTTTGATGAAAATGTCTTTATTAATTCTGGTTCAAAACCTAGCACTTTGATCTCATAGAATCAAAGAGCTGTAGAGGACACGAGTCAGACAGTCTCATCCAACCCCCTCATTTGGCAAAGGAGGAAACTGAGGCTTTGGGAGGTTCCAGGACTTACCTAAGGTCCTGTAGGTGTTCAGGCAGCAGTGACGGGAGAAAGCCCAGGGCTGCCAGGCACACTGCTCTGCCCTTGATAACTTGGCTCTCGGGAAGCTTTCATTCTGCTTCTTGGAGCTTTGTTCCTGGAGACTGTAGAACAATGTGTTACCAGGACTACCTGCCTTGGGGTCAGCAGGGATGGGGAGGCAGGAGGGTTGGGGGAGGGGGGCAGATAATCCCTCCATCGGCTTATCATGCTCTAGACATCGGGCACAAAATACTTTCCCTCCCAATACTTTCAAAATGTCTCACCTGAATGCCTATTCCTTGGAAAAGAAGAGTGTGTTCAAACAGTGTGTATACCCTGTTGCTGTTCAGTCAATCTGTCATTTTAGTCCTATTCAACTCCTCCTGAACACAACTGGTGTTTCCCTAGCAAAGGGACTAAAGTGGTTTGTCCTTTCCTTCTCCAGCTCATTTTACAGATGAGGAAACTGAGGCAAACAGGGTTAAGTGACTTGCCCAGGGTCACACAGCTGGGAAGTGGCTGAGGCCAGATGAAGATGAGTCCCAGCGCTCTAACCACTGTGCCACCAGTACAGAGATTTATAGCTACCTAAAGAGCTTCTCTGGCTAAGGAGTCAACTTCCTAAGAAAGTTCATGAAAACACAGTCCTAAATTTGAAGATATCCTCCAAATACAGGATCAAAGAAAGTCCACAGGTCAGTTTCTCAGCCCAAGCTATGCTACTGACAAGTCAACCATTAAAGCTCAGGCCTGGAAGGGGGCTCTTGTGAATTAGTAAAAGAAAACCTCCCTTACCAGCTACCATTTCCTCTCCATTTGGAGACCTTCAATAACAGTGAACCAGTAAACAGTAACTCATTTTACTTTGGGCCTCTGATTGCTAAGATTTTCCCCTTACATCTAGACTATATCTGCCTTTCTACAATGGCTAAATAGTAATAGTAATAGTGTTAATAGCTACTATGTCTATTATTTCAAATTTAAAATTTGCAAAATGTTTGATAGAAATTTACTCTTCATGACCAAGCAAAAAACCAGGTCATTCTCTCCATGCACCATTCTTTCCAAATACTTGTATAGACGATGATCGTCTCCTAATTCCTTTCTGCTCAGGTTTAATTATCTATTAATTCATTCAAGAGGACCGTATATAGGGTTGGGTCCAATCCCTTTACTATCCTAGAAACTTCCTTCTGGATTTGCTCCTAAAGTGCAGGGGCAGAGAATGACCCAGCATACTCCCAATGTTGTCTGACTGAGGACGATTGTAACAGTGTCATTAACCCCCTCCTTTCAAGCAGGGGGCCAATATCAAGGCAGTTTAAGATTGAGCTGGCTTTGGTGTCTCCTCTGTCACACTCAGGAGCACCACTGACTTCTTTGAAGGAAACAAGATCTTTTTCATGACTAAATATCTATCCTGCCTTGACGTTGACACTGGTAAAGTTCATATTTTGTGTTTTTCTTTACGTGTATCTCTACCAAATGCCATTTTATTAATAAAAGCTGGCATTTATAGAGATAGCTTTTTAAGTTTTCTTTGCACTTGACGATTATTATTTAATTTGATTTTCACAACAATCTTGGGAAATAGGTACTATTATTATTATGTCCATTTTACAGTTGAAAAAAATTGGGCTGACCAAGGGGCAATGACTCTTCCAAGGTCACACAGCTAGGAAATAAAGGAGACTGAATTTTGATTTGAGTCTTTCTGACTTCCACATCTAATACTCTATCAGTTGTGCTACCCAGCTGCCTAATTGTGTCCTCCTGACTGTTCCACATACGAGACCCTCCTCTGCCTCTCAGCTCCGGGCATTTTCTCTGATTGTCCCCCATGCCTGGGATTCTTTCCCTTCCCTCCTTTCACTACTGACCTCCCTGGCTTCCTTTAAGACTCAACTAAAATCCCACCTTCTACAGGGAGCCTTCCCAAATGCCTCTTAATTATCTCCTATTTATTCTGCATATAACTTGCTTTGTATAGATTTGTTTGCATGCTGTCTCCTCCATTGGACTGTGAGCTCCTTGAGGGCATGGACTGTCTTCTGCTGTGTGTGTGTGTGTGTGTGTGTGTGTGTGTGTGTGTATGTGTGTGTGTCCTCAATGCTCAGAACGGTGTCCAGCACACAGTAGGTGCTTAATCAATATTTATTGGTTCATTAATTCAGGCTCAGGTCTATAGTTTTCAGTGATCAAGAAAATACTAGCCACCATTTATAGAGCATTTGAAGGTTTGTGAAGTGCTGCACAGACACTCTGTCCTTTGATCTGGGGTATATGGAGTGTTCAGGGAAGACCAGCACCTCTGGTGTGAGCTTGCAGAAACTTTTTCAGGGCTTCTCGTCCACCTTTGGCCTTTACCTGTCCCCCAACTCTCACCTGGGACTCCAAGAAGCTGTCTCATGAGCCTGCTCACACCCAGTAAAATAGGCTTGGGAGATGAGCTAAATCACATTGAGGGTAACTGACAGGCCTCAAACGCATCAGGTAAGGTAGAGGGATGTTTATCCCAAGCATACAAAGACTTCCCCCGGCAGACTGGGTGGCTGACAACAAGTTATTCCAACAGGCAAGAAGGTGGCTGAAGCAGGCACTGTGGAGTGCCTAGAATTTGATCAGACGTCTAAAATGCCAAAGTCTTCCATTGCATCCTGGGCCATCAGCAGTCATCCTGACCTTCGTCTCATCACTGGATTTCAATGACTCTGGAAGAGAGAGTGAGGCTGATGACTTTGTGCAACTCTGCCTCACTTAAATCCAATTCAAGCCCAAACCAAGCCATCATTCCACGATGTCATTGATTCTCTTCAAAAATGAAGGATTAGCAACAAACATCATTTGATCTTCAAAGCAAACTTAGGAAGTATTTACTACAAGGATTGGTATTGATCCTTGTTCTACAGATGAGCAAAATGGGAGTCAGTCGTTGAATGACTTTCTCATTTGGTCAGAATACTATTCAATTGGATTTGAAGACTTGGATCCCTATGTAACACTACACAAATCCTAAGCCAAACTAAGTTTCTACTTCTCAGTGCTGCCTTCTTGGATCCTGACTCTACCCCCCATCCCAATATAACAGCTCTCTTTCTTTTCTTTGGGTCGTCTACATAGCTGACAAGCCTTACATTGATGTTCTCATCTAAGTCATTGAGAACAGACAGGGCTAGTCACAAAGTCTTGTCCACTCCACTAGCTACATAGCACTGGGTAGACGCTGTCTGATTAGAAAAGATCTGGGGATCCAGTCATTGTGCCAAATTCACTTAAAATAATTAATTAATATTTTGTAATTCATGTTGTATATATACGCACACATATAAAAACACATGAACATATATATATATATAGTTATTGTTATAATTTACAATTACGTTATTTTAAAGTTTGCTAAATGTTTTCATCACAAGAACTCTATGAGGTAGGTAGTATAAGTATTAATAGCCTTAATTAACAGATGAAGAAACTAAGTCCCCAAGAAATTAAGTGACTAGCACAAGATTACAGAACTAGTAACCAATTTTTTTGACATGTAGCTTGGTGTGGTGGATAGAGAACTGAATTTGTAGTCTGAGGAGTTGGATTCAAATTCTAATCTAGACTCTTTTTTTCACTGTCTGACTCTATGCAGATTTTTTAACCTCCAAGGGCCTGTTTCCTCAATTATCTGCTAAGCTTGGATTAGAAAACCTGTAAAATCTCTTCCAACTCTAAATCTATTATCTACTAATTCAGATCTAGCACTTTCACCACACCTACAGATGGCCTCTCTGCCACTTGGGAATCTCCCTCATTGTACCACAATCTGACTGGCTTTTTTCCATCTTGTCCACAGGAATAACACAAGAGACTTTATCAAATATCAAGGTGGATTCTTTCACTGTGCCATTCCACTCATCAATCTGTTGAGTTTCTATCCAAACTGGAAATGAAACTTATCTGGCATCACCTATAGAAGTCATATTCATTCTTAGAGATCACTATTTCCTTTTCTAAGTGATATCAAAGCACCCCATGCATAAGAAATCCTTAAATCTTGCCAAAAATTGCAATCAAATTGCTTCATCTATATAGTCTGAAGACTCTCCATTCTTTCCTTTTTGGATAATTTATTCCGCCCACCTTTTTGCTGATCTCAAGACCTCTGGCACTTCCTCTATTCTTGGAGATGATTCTAAGGTCACAGCCAGTGGCTCAGCAATCATATCTGCCCATTCTTTCTGGAATTGTAGCTCATAAGAACCTTGGGATTTCATCTTGTTGAGGACATCTAGGCCCTCTATTATTAGCCCCCTGCTTTTTTAGAGGGTTTGACTCTTGGTACTCTTTTTCATTCTTCCCTTTGCAATCTTTAAATAATTCTCCTTCACCTAGAAAATAGAAGCAATAACTGAAGAATTGTCTTCTGTCTGTCAGGAGTTATCATTTTCCTTCTACTTGAAACTGCAGTCCTATACTTCATTTTGTTTTCCATTGGCCCCTTGTTTCTTTGTTTGGCATTCAGAAATGCACCTCATTTTATTAAGGGCTTTACAACTCTGGGACTTATTCTTCTAGGGTTCAGTCCTTCTTGTATTCACACTCAATTGTCTGTCCTTTCTGCCATCTTCTATTCACATCTTTTTAAAATTTGCATTGGCTGATGAGTTCCTGTACTGTCACATTGTGCCATCTAGGTCCCCTTCCCCATTGTATTCCTCATCAAAATAAATTCTTTTTCTATTATTAGACTTTTCTGTTTGAGAGCTTTTCACCTTTGCATACTTTTTCTTTATATGTTTTGTAATCTATTCTCCTGAAATCAAATGTACTGGTCAGACTATGTTGGAATTTTCCCTTTTTATGAATCACACATTCTATTTTGGGGTGGCCATTTTCCCCATGAGATCCCATTATTTCCATTTCAGCAACCAATTTCTCCTTGTTCATCGAAATAGATGGTCCCCTCATCATCACTTCATCCACATTTTAAAGAATAAAATTTTTATTTAAGGAAGGAATGAAATTTCATTTAAGGCAAATAAAAATAAAACTTCTCTGCTTTGAGGAGAGAGACAGAGACAGAGAGACAGAGACAGAGAGACAGAGA
>JAQQSU010009271.1:0-12736 GCA_028627135.1 Pseudochirops cupreus
GCCCCAGGCAGTCCTCAGCAGGAGTCCTTAGCAGAGATTCTGCCCTGCTCAAAGCAAAAGGAGTTCGCAACCGCAGCCACTGCCTCTGCTGCCGCTTCCAGTCAGCACCGCACAGCGACTAGCTTGGTTCCGCCCTTCTCTTGCTCCACCCCTTCCTGCTACATCAGCAAGCTCAAGGGGCGTGGAAGATCTTCAAATCCCAGTATCGTTACACTGATACAGGTGCATATTATTTAGTATTATTTTATTGTTTTATGGGACCTTGTCTTGAATATTCTTTTTAATTAGGTCTTTCTTTTTGCTTTTTCTTTGACATCATGATTGCTAGCTCTGTCATTTTTACTTCAGCTGAAGCACAATGAATTCTACTCCACACTCTTCTTTTAGCTTCATGTTTCCCTGTTTCTTGTAAATAACATATATTTTGGTTCTAGTTTCTAATCCATTCTGCTATCCACATCGATTTTATTGGTGAATTCATTCCATTCACAGTCACGGTTATGATTACTGTTTTCCTCTATCCTACTTTCTTCTGTTTTTCCTTCCCTTCTCTGTTTATCCTGTTCCTCCTTGAAAGTCTTTCTTCTCATGTCTGACTTCCTTTATCTGTCCTCCTTATAATCATCTCCCTCCTTTCTCTTATCTCCTTCCCCTTCTACTTTTCTATTGGACATAATAGATTTTTATACCAAACTGAGAGAGAGAGAGAGAGAGAGAGAGAGAGAGAGAGAGTGTGTGTGTGTGTGTGTGTGTGTGTGTGTGTGTATGTACTTCATTCTTTGAATCAATTCCAAGGAAAGTGAAGTTCAAGCATTACCTGCCTTCCCCCACCCCCATCATTTTCCATTCCACTGTAAAAGTTCTTCCTTGGACACCCGTTTTATGTTAGACATTTTCTTCCATTCTTCCTCTCCCTTTCCCCTCCCCCATTAGATCCCTATTTTTTTTTAATTTTGCATTTTTATATTATTCCAAAACAAACAACTAACTGCTGTGCCCCCTCTCTATATAGATGCTTTCTGATTGCTCAAATAATGATAAAAGTTCATGGGAGTTGCATGTATTATCTTCCGATAAGTGAGTATAAATAGTTTGATCTTATTAAATCTCTTATGATTTCTATTTCATGTTTACCTTGCATGTATCTCTTAAGTCTTGCATTTGAAAGACAAAATTTCTATTCAGCTGTTATCTTTTCATCAATAATGCTTGAAAGTCCTCTATTTCATTAAATATTCATTCTCCCTTTAAAAAAATATACCCAGTTTTGCTGGATTATTCTTTAATGTAATCCTAGCTCTTTTACCTTCCAGAATATCATATTCCAAGCCTGTATTAGCTTGGCAATGGTTCCATGTTATTAGAATGGTTTCTTTCTGGCTATTTGAAGTATTTTCTCTCTTTGACTTGGGAGCTTTGTAATTTGGGTATAACATTCCTAGGAGTTTTCATTTTGGGATCCCTTTGAGATGGTGATTGGTGTGTTCTTTCTATTTCTATGTTAATACCTGATTCTAAAATATAGCTTCTAAAATAATTTCTACAAGTATGATATCTAGGTTTTTTCCTTGACCAGGTACTTCAGTTTTTCTTAATTTTCTAATTATCTACACTCAATCTGTTTTCCAAATCAGTTGGTTTTTTCTGATGAAATAGTTTACATTTTATTCTATTTCATTCATGCTTTAATTTTTTTTTTTCCTTGATGTCTTGTGGAATCATCAGCTTCAACTTATTCTATTATAATTTTAAAGGAATTATTTTCTTCAGTTGGCTTTTGTACCACTTTTTTTTGCATTTGGGCAGTTCTGCTTTTTAAGGCGTTATTTTCATTACTGAAAGTTTATATCTCTTCCATTGTTTGGTCAATTATGTTTATTGAGGTATTATTTTCTCTAGTATTTTTTATGCCTCTTTTTCTGCTACTCATCTTTTCACAATTTTCTTGCATCACTCTTATTTATTTTCTTTTTTTTTTCTTCTACTACTCTTATTTGATTTTTAAAAAATAGATCTTCCAGTAATTCTTTTTTGGCTTCTGTCCAATTCACCTTTATCCATGAGGCTTTGGTTGTGGCTCTTTAGACATCATTGTCGTCTGAAATTTTGTCTTGCTCTTCTCTGTTACCATAGTAGTTTTTATGTTCAGGTTCTTTTCTTGTTGCTTGCCCATTTTCCATTCCATTTCATTACTTTGAACTTTATGTTAAAACTGCATTCTGCTCCTGAGGTGGCAATGTGGAAGTAGAAATATCCTGAGCTTCACACTTTGTTGCACTGCTGTTTTCAATTAATTCTGGAGATTTGGAAGCTTTCACTTCTTCTAAGGTAGTATGATCCAGGGAAAGGTATAGTCACTGCTCTCCTAGTCTTCATTCTGCTCCTTATCCAGGAATGATTCATTATCCTTTATGATCACAATAAATACTGCCCCTCAGAACTCTTGCTCCCTTGGGACTGACAATGATAACCTAGATGGTTTTTTTAAGTTATCAGAAAATCATAAGCACCAACCATAGTATAAACCAGGGAGACACATATTAAAAAAATAATAAAATAAAAATTAAAAAAAGGTTTTCATCATTGTTTTTATAAAATGCCTGCCACAAAGCCCAAATTTAAAAAAAATTTCTTATACATGTTAAAGTGATAAAATAGGTGCTTCTCCTTGTATATGTGCACATAAGTGTGTCAAAACAAAAGCCTGAGAATGTTATTGATCTCTCTTGATGAGATCTAAGAACAGTTAACAAATATTGTTTTATTAATCTATGTAGAGCCAAAAGAAAGTGAATCAAAAAATAATTTTGCCAAGATTAGAACATGGAACTTGGATTGACAGTTCTTAATATTATTATATCAGAAAATGTATCTTAAAGAGGTAAATCAGATGGAGAATGAATTGTGCCTAGAATTGTGGAGGCAGGAGAGAATAAGATTATCATATCTTGGATATTGAATAGTACTTTCAGTGTTTACTAGCATCTCCTTCCAACAAATATCCTCTTTTTAAAGTCAGTATATGATTATGAATCCTGAGAAACAAGGACTTTTTAAAAATTAAAATTTCCTATTATCCAAAAGACAACTGAAAGTTTCTTGATGGGTTCAAATAAGATTAGAAAAAGAGATAAATAACAGTTGGGAAAGTTTGAGAGTTTCACTAGCATCTACAGGACACTATATATATATATATGTATGTGTGTATATGTATATGTATATATATGTGTATGTATATGTATGTGTGTATATACATGTATATATAGGTATGTGTATATATGTATATATATGTATATATATATGTATATATAGTATTTTTGGAGTTAAAAATTTACCTGTAGAAGCCTAGAAAAAAATATGTGTCATTCGGGAAGTTTAATGTTCCAAAACCATAATACCTATTGTTAATTATTTTCACTTAAATGATGATAAACAAGATTAGAACACAAGACAGTTAACTGCTACATAGAAAAAGGAGGCAAAAGTTTGACAGCATGGGAGTAGACAGGTACTGGCAAACTACTATGATGGAACAGCTACTAAGTGTTGAGCTTTGTGCTAGGCTTTGAGAGGGAATGCAAAGATGACTAAGACTTGAAACATACTATTAGGTACATTTAAAATAAGCTGCTTGTGCATGTATGCTACTATTCCTAAATTTTTATTGGAAGAAGAACAATAAATTGTTTTGAATAAATTATTTTTTCATGTTTAGACAAAATAATAATAATAATACAACTTTTGTGTCTCATAAACATTCAGGAATAATTTTACAGTGACCATTTATCTGGTCCTGAGATGATTGGTATGCAATCTTGCATGGGTCACTGTGAACTTATCCAGAATAGATAATGACATAGATCATAAAACCACAGAATGTTCACTTCAGAAGGTAACCCAAATTTTGTATATTTCTATCCTCTATCATTATAGGTGAAGAAAATAAATAATGTAAAGGCAGCAAAGTGACACAATGGATACAGAACTGGACATAGAGTCAGGAAGACCTGTGTTCAAATTTGGTTTCTAGAAGATGACAGATTATAGGCAACTGAACTTTTCCAACATTACCCTCAAAACAACTCTTAAATAATGCTATAAATCAAATTTTGGACTGGTGGAGGAGCCAACAAAAGGTCACAGTGATATATTTTTGGCAGATTAAGACAATTTGGAAGTAGAAGTGGGAGATCAAGAGTCATCTCACAGCAATATATTACAGCTTCAGTGGTGGGTCTTAGAAATAACTGCAAAAGCAGCAGCACCTTTGGAAACTCTTAGCCAAAAGGCAGTAAGGGGGTCAGACAACTGGTCAGAAAGAGCTTACAAGTGACCCTATGCTGCAGCTGGCACTGATTGACAACTTTATTATCATAAGTAGTTTTAGGTTAAAGTCCCTGGATAGAGAGAGGTAACTGTGTTTAGTTACAATGGCACAGGAAGCCCTAGTCACAGATCCAGGGCCAAGATGAGTGATAGTGCTTATAACTACATGGGATTAGGGACAGTAAGAGCAGAACACAGATAAAGAAAGCCCTGGCCACATCTCTCCCCAGATTACAATGCTTTAAAAGAACTAAAAACTTTCAGAACCCGAGAACTAGCTTTGAAAACAACATAAACCCCTCTCAAAAAAAAAAAGCATAAAGATTGGCACAGTGCCTCCCCACCTCCAGATGAGCAGAGTCCACCCTTAACATAAAGTATAAAATAAAGCAACCTATTGGAAAATGAGCAAATAAAAAAAAGGACTTGACCAAAAAAGCTATTGTGGTGGCAGGGAGTATCAAGACACAAACTCAGAAGACAAAAACATTACAACAGCTACAATCAAAGCCTGCAAGAAAAAATGCTAATTAGATGCAAGTCCAACAAGAATTATTGGGTGAGATAAAGAAAGACCTAAGAGTGGCAGAGGAAAAATTGTGAAAAGAAATGAAGGAAAATTAAGAAAAAGAGAATTAACAGCTTGGGAAAAGAGGCACCAAAAACCCAAAGACCAATTAAAAAAAAAACACCTCATTATTTCATGCAAACTGATGCAAAGACTGGAAAACACTATGGCAGAAACTAGGTTTAGACCAATATGTCACAAAGATATATCCAGATAAGGTCAAAATGTGGGCATAATTTACTTATAAAGGCTGATACTATAAGCAAGTTAGGAGAGCCATGAAATAGTTTTCTGTTAGATGTGTGGTGAAGGCAAGAATTTATGACCAAACAAGACATAGAGAGCATCACAAAATACAAAATAAATAATTTTTATTATATAAAAATTAAAAAGGTTTTGTACAAATAAAAGCAATGCAGTCAAAATTATAAGGAAATTAGAAAATTGGGGGCCGGGGGGAAATTTGCTCCAGGTACTTCTGGTAAAATCCTCATTTCTGAAATATATAAAGACTTGAATGAAAATTTATAAAAAATACAAGTCATTCCCCAATTAATAAATGAACTGGCAGTTTTCAGACAAAGCAATCAAAGCTATCTATAGTTATAAAAAAATGCTCTAAATCACTACTGATCACAGAAATGCAAATTAAAACAACTCTGAGGTACCACATGACATCTATTTGATTGTGTAATATGACAAGAAAAAATGGAAACTGTTGGAGATGATGTGAGAAAACTGGGACAATAATATACTGCTGGTGGGGTTGTGAACTAATCCCACCATTTGGAAGAGCAATTTGGAACTATGCATGAAGGACTATAAAACTGTGCATACCCTTTGATCCAGCAATAGTATTGCTAGGTCTATATCCCAAATCCATCAAAATAAGGTGGGGTGAGGAGGGAGACCTATATGTACGGAAATATTCATAGCAGCTCTTTTTTATAGTGATTAAGAATTGGAAATCAAAGACATGCCCATTAGTTGAGGAATAGCTAAAGAAGCTGTGGTATATGATTGTAATGGAATATTGTGCTAAAAGAAATTATATGTAGGATGATTTCGTAAAAATCTGGAAATAGTTACATGAACTGATGCAAAGTGACAGTAACAGCAATATTGGACAATGAAGAACTGTGAATGACTTAGCCATTCTCAGCAATATAATGATCCAAGAAAATCCCCAAAGACCAATGATGAAGTGTACTACTTGCCTGCAGAGAAAGAGCTGAGAAGAAGGAAAGAAGAGGAAGAACAGGGAAATTTTGTCACATAAAAGAAGCATGTAAGGAAGAGTAGAGGGGAAAATGAAAGGGTGCCAACCATTGCTTGAACCTCACTTTCCTTGGAATTGATAAAAAAGCAAAGGGATCACATATACAAATGCATTTATGACAACTTTCTTTTGTGGTGACAAAGAATTAGAAATTGAGGGGATCTTTATCAATTGGGGAATGACTGAACAAGGTGTGGTATATAATTGTGATGGAGTACTGTTGTGCTATAAAAATGATGAGAGGGTGAGTTCAGAAAATTTTTAAAAATTGACAAGATGTATATAAACTGATACAAAGTGAAGTGAGAAGAATCAAATCCTTGTGCACAGTACCAGCAATGATGTGATAATCTGCTGTGAAAGACTTAACTACTCTGATTGATACAGTTGTACAAGACAATTCAGGATTCATGATGAAATATGCCTATCCACCTCTCTAGAGAAAACTGATGAACGCCGTGTGAAAAATGATTATTTTTGCTTTTTTGTGAAAAGGATAATATTAAAATATGTATTTATACGATTTCACATGTATACCTGTTTTCATTTTGCTTGTCTTCTCAGTGGCTGAGGGAAGGTATGATGAAGACTAAATTTGCAACTCAAAATTTAAAAAGAATAGAATGCTAAAAACAAATTAATAATTTGTTTGAAAGATGAATTTTTTAAAATATGGCCTTTGACAGTGTATGAGAATTCATTTAACCTCTCTTTGTCTCAGTTTCTTCATCTGTAAAATATAGGTAATAATAGCATCTACCTGCCAGGGTTGCTGTGAAGATCAAAAGGGATAAGAATTGAAGAGTGCTTAGCATAGTGCATGTCACATAGTAAGTACTAGATGTTGTTGCTATTAATATAAAAGGGAAGTAATATGCTTCAGGTCTAATAGTGAATCAGGTGTAGAGCCAGAAAAAGCAGCAGCACTGTGAATGCTCAGAGTCTAGTGCTTCCAAGAGAAGATTCTTAGTTGTAATCATTCCAGCTGCAAGAGCAAACTGATAGCATACTCTTGCATAAAAAAAATACATTTGAAAGGCCATACTATATTGTATTGATGGAGAAACATCACTGCCCTCAATCCTAATTACTGTCTGATAGATAATTTCACTGTTAGTAATGACTGGTCACATAACGTAGCACTTTTCACCTTTATTGTAATTTTGCATTTTAAATCTAAAAAGGCAGTGTCTTATTTTCTTAAAATTCAGTTCTTCTTAGCTCATTAAACTCAGTTTCCAAGTTTATGATGATGTGACAAATGATACCATTTGTCATTTATGTCCTTTTTTTTAACATTAGAGCTGACAGAGAAGAAAGCTCCTAAAATCACATAATGAGAAACCAAACTCCTTTCTCATCAGTTCTCACCATTTTGTAACAATTCCCCATTTCAAATGATTATTCAGCCTTCATGGTGGCCAAATATTAGCCTACTTTCTCAATGGTAGAGTTGCAATACTTTGAAAAGTGATTGACATTGGTAAACTACAGCGTTCAAAGTTGAATGACCAAAATGGTTGTTACTGAGTCCATGGCACATACAAATAGATTGGAATAATTGAGAATATTTCAACTAAAAAAAATAATATGTGTGCATGTGTGAGTGGGTGTGTATAAGTGGGCAAGAGGTGTTTTTATAGATATGAAGGCTTGTCATAATAAAAAGAAAATATGCTTCCTTTTCTTCTTCTTGACCCTACAAAGCAGAAGGAGTAGTAATCAATAAAAGGTGGCAGATTAGTCTTGATGCAAGGAAAAACTTCCTCAGACTTAGTTATCTGGAAGTGGAATAGGCTTCTCCTCAAGGTAGTTGGGTTCTTCTTGTTAGATATGTTTTTAAGGAATAGGTCAATATCTAATGTTATTTATTCCTTCCAAATCTGAAATTGCTGTCTCCTGATTCTAAACTAGGTCTTCTGTCTGTATGTGAAACCTACATGAACTCTTCCCTGGCCAGACTACATCAAGAGTATTTTGTTCAGTTCTGGGTTCCAACTTGTAAAATAAATAAATAAATGAATAAAAAAGATTATGTCAAATCATATGGGAATAAGTTAAAATAGCAGAAGATAATTGACCTTGGAAAGAGAAGACTTATGAGGTGCTATGACAGCTGTTTTCAAGTATATGAAGGGCTCGTAAGCAGTGACTAACTTGGAGCCCACCTCTGATACTTCCTAGGTATGAGGCCCATGGAGGACATTTCAATATCTCTGAATCCCAGTTTCTCAACCTTTAAAATGTGAATACTTACTGTCTCACAGAATTGTGATTATATCAAATAATTTACATGAAAGTATTAGAAACTTTAAAATGATATATAAATATGAGCTATTCTTATTAATAAAAAAACAAATGCCCATGAGTCTTTGAGATGGTAGATTTATGTTTGTTTGAGTTATATTGAATCTAGGAGGTCCCTTTCAGTTCTAAGATTGTACGAAATTATGTGCATGTGTGTATATCTATGTATGTATAATATATATATGTATACACACACACACACACACACACACACACACACACACACACATATATATATATATAAATTTGTAATATGTGTGTTTATTTGTAATTCAATCAGGCAGATGTTGTTTGAGGTACACTGACTACAAACAAAGACAGGTGTATTTATTTATTTTTTTTGCTAATAGAAGCTGAAGTAATTTCTCTGGGAATCTAGAAAGGCATCTACTTACAGTATCGAGCATCACCTATCTGGTTTAAAAGTCACTTTTGCCCCACATTGTTGATGATCGGTTCTTTGCTTTTTTGTTGAAAAGCGAGCTAGCTCTCTATACTAAGGATGATGGAAAATTTAAAAAAGAAAAGAAAAGAAAAACTAAGAGTGGAAGGCCTTGAAGAAAGAAACTTGAGAGTTATCAGACATGTACTTCTGATACTGAAAGACTTGATTAAATGCCGGGCAGAATTTGGTTTTCAATATGTTAGTGCCAGGAGAGGTTGCTGTGTGAATGGCTAAAGCTCTAGGTACTCTATGCATCACAGGTTATAAACCATGCTTGAGACAAGACTCAGACTTGTCCCTTCATTACTTATTTATCCTGTGCCCAATTCAAACCCCAAGCTGGCAAGTCCGCAAGGATTGCCATCCACTGCAATTGTGTTTACTCAAGTGAAGTTGCTGCAAAACAGCCTATTCAAATTGCATATCCTTCCCAAGCATTCAAACCCTTCCTGGACCTTGTGGCTCAAATGGATTTCTGTTGAGCGGGATGCACATATTAGACCCTATTTTGAAATGAGGGGAATTGAATTATGATTACAAAGCTACCATAAAAAGACAGATATTTCTTTCACTTTTGAAATGTTATTACATGTTACTTTCTCCTTCCCAAGGGTATTATACAGACAAGATTGAGTATGTGTTTCCAAAGTGTGGGCTATTTATAAAGCCACTCATTTGAAGGTGCCAGAAGCTGAGTGAACAGTTGTCTCTGACAGTCACTGTGATCCTTTCAGTAGCTTTGACAAGGACCTACTTATCAAGGATGGCATTTTTTGATGTTCCTCATGTAAATGGCTACAGAGCCTTGGAGGAGAAGCCCTACATGTAAGAGAAGTTGTCATTTGCAGATGTTGATGCTGCTCTAGCTGTTACTGGATCCGTTCCTTTCTGAGGTTGTGGGGAAAAGAAGACATGATAGATGGTTTGGAATTAACTCTGTATTTGTGATCTGTCAGAGACAGATACGAGCCGAACGCCCTTGTATATCATTAGCATGGACCCTAATCCCCCCTTCTTTGCTTAAACATTTTAATATTTCATTTCCTACATTCACCAAAACAGTACAAGCCCATATGGATTGTTGCAAAATACTAATACTATTCTGAAAGAAGGATAGTACTGAGAGGCTGCTGTTTAATGAGCATATACCAAATACCTTAGCTGATTCTGAGGTTCCCAAGTTGTGTCTCTGTAGAAAATAATAATATAGGGGAAGAACAATAACAATAAAAATTTGCATCTTTCATAGAAACCAAAAACTGTCCATACAAAAATCAATTCCACATATTTAAAAAATTCTACATGTTGAAACTGAGGCCCAAAGAAAGAAGTTTACCCAAGTTCACATAGCTTAATTTGTCTTCTTTTCCAGGCTGTTTAGATAGCTTTGGGCTCTTACCTATATCATCTAAAATGGCAAGTTATTTTCTTCAAAATTTCTTTTGCACTGGTTTAATCAACTTACGATCCACTAAAAAATCTGACAGATATTTGAGAATAGATGGGGGAAGAAAAGGGAATAAGCATTTATAAAGCATCTACTATGTGCCAGACACTGAGCTGAGCACATCACTAATATTATTCCATTTAAAATAGATATTTAATATCCTCCATTAAGTTCTCGATCTCCTTGTGTGTGTGTGTGTGTGTGTGTGTGTGTGTGTGTGTGTTCTGAAGACATTTTGCAGGGCTCCTTGGATTGGCTACCAAATATTTCTCTCTATATAAGCATATTTAAGAATTAAGCTTTCTACCTATTTGTCCAGTTGACTTGAAATGGTGGCTCTCTGGACCTTACTTTGGCATATGTGGGATTTTTGCTTGGTAAAAAATAAGTTATTTAAAAATATGTAAAATAATAATGACGATAATGATTATGATGACCAGGATGAAAATTATAACACATACTGGTACAACATTCTTCAAATCTCTTATTTTCAAACGTTGTCTGCCATAGGTAGTGTGATTATTTTTCCATTTTATAAATTATAAAAAAAAACAGTTGATTGAAATTAATTGATATGTCCAACATTACAAAGGCAGTACATGACTGAGGTAAGACTCCATCTCAGCTCTTTTACCTGAATTTGATGTAATTTTTTCATAGAGCAATGCCAATTTCAAGAATTTAGCATAGTTATACAACTGCTGAATTCTCCTCTGGACACTTATTTAATTGCAATTCCAGCTTGGAATATGAGAGAAGGAATAGGGAGACACAGTACTTTGCTATATTTTTACACATATATGTTTTGTTACCTATAACATTCTAACACCTGAAAATACAAATGATTACAAATGCCTAAGTGCATTTATGCTAATATTCAAAATATTGTTGAGAAATTTAATCTGAAGAGTCTCGGGGATTTTTAAGAAGACAATCCTGACATAGCATAATGCTCAGTATAAATTTCTTCTTTCTTTGCGAATCATATCTATGCCCTTATAAACATACTCACTGAGTGGGAGCTCAAGGGATGCTACACAAGAGGAGAGAGTGATAGTATTTGAATTGCAAATAGTTACTGCAACCATTCGTCTCCCTCCAACATTTTCCAGGGTGAAAAAAGTGGAGTTTTTCAGGCACATGCCATTGAAATACATTTCCTTTAATCATGAGCATCATGAAACATACCTAAGAAGAACCTGACATTTCTTGGCCAGTGGTAGAGTTCGCTAAAAACATAAGTCTCTCTCAGAAGCAATCTCAGTATTATACATTTACTTATTTTTTACTTCCTTGAGTATCAGCAAATAAAAAAAAAGAGATTTAGTATAATAATAGAATTCATTATGGAAACACCTTTTGTCACTCTTCAACCTTTTTATGGTTTTTCATCATAATGTGAAACAAAATCCAGCAAGTTGCCATTTTGCTGTTAGCACTGAGATAGAAATAACAGTTTTGCAGGGCAATCTGGGTAGAATGTGAACCATGTAGTTTTAGAAGCATGTTTTCAAAAGACATCTCCTTTGTTATAATGAACAGAAAAAAAATGGTATTAAACTACTTTATCTCTGTGATAAACCATACTACATAAGAGCCAGTGATAAGTGTTGATCACTAGCAATATCAATACCTTCTTTGCACTGAAATATTGAAAGGGAAGTAAAACAGGAGTTAATATAAACACAATGAATGGTTAATGAGAGCAACTTTCATCCATTTGGTCTGTGGTTATTCTTTATGGCCCTGAACTGCTGCACAAAATATAGGATTGCTCTAACTATTGCAAAAATCACCTATATCTTCCAGGGAAGGAGCAGCATTTATGGGGCATAAATAGTTCTTTAATGCTGTAATACTTTAATAGAGTAACAGAGACAAACTAGGTAACAAAAGAGTAAATATGTGTACCTGCTGACTGAAATTACCTTTACTTTAATTTCTTAGTACGTGTTGACTGGATAATATTAAAAGTATTGAACCTACAGTAGCAACCATTTTGAGGTATATAGAAAGTTGGGTTTATTGACTTCTCTAAGAATAAAACTTTCATATTATCCAATGTGCAGATGTTATGTTAGATGTCACATTTTGTAACATCTGACAGCAGAATGTTTAGGATAGAGGGAAATAAATGTCTCTATTTTTGGTAGTACTTGGTAGGAGTATTATGGGTTCTCAGAAGGGGCTATGGGAAAACTTCAGGGTCCTCAATTACATCACACATCTATGTGTCTTTTAAGCAACAATAATAAGGCTGTCATTTCTATAGATCCTTTCATCTGAAGATCTCAAAACACTTCACAGATACTGACTTTCTCTCTCTCTCTCTCTCTCTCTCTCTCTCTCTCTCTCTCTCTCTCT
>JAQQSU010009273.1:0-12735 GCA_028627135.1 Pseudochirops cupreus
TTTCTTTTCATGATTTTCTTACATCATTCTCATTTCTCTTCCCAATTTTTCCTCTGCTTCTCTCATTTGGTTTTCAAAATCCTTCTTAAGCTGCTCTATGGCTTGTAGGAAGTCTTCATGACTTTTGGTGTGGGAGTTCTGACTGTGTTGTCTTCCTCCCATTACGTGCTTTGGTCCTTTTTGTCGCCAAAGAGGAATCTAAAGTTTGGTTGCTGTTCTTACTTTGCTTCCTTTGCCTGCTCATGGTGCCAGTCAATTACTTGATTTTTTAGCTCTGTGGAACTCTGCTTCCAGAGGGTACAGCTCTGCTCCAAATCACTGGGGTTTTTGCAGCTGCCAGAGCTATTGGGAGGCTGCCATTTTTTTTGCAACACCCACCAGCTTTGGCTCACTGAAAACACAACCCAGGACCACCATCCAAGACCACAATCCAGATCCAGGCTGCTCAATGCAAGAGCACTTAGCCTCTGAACAATTGCTTGGCCCCCCTGCAGTCTGCACGCTAGGAGCTCTGAAGCAGCCATGTGGAGGCTGCTGCAGTGCCATTGCTTCTGCTGCTTCCTTGCCCTGGAGGCAGTTCAGCTGGACTGCTTTTCTCTTCCAAATTTAGCTGAGTTCCACTGACCTTTCACTTTGTCCTTATGGCTTGATAATTCTGGAAACTGCCACAGCTGCCACTGATCCACTCTCCTGAAGGCTCCAGCTGTGGCTCGTCCTGGCCACCCTGGGGCCAAGCCACCATTTCAGGCTGGGCTGGTTTAGGCTCCAAGCACACTGTGATGAGCCCTTCCTGCCAAGTTGCCTTCAGTGGGAGATGTGTTTTTCTCTATTTCTGTGAGTTTTGGAGCCCTAAAATTTGTTTAGAGTCATATTTTATGGGTATTTGAGGTGGCTATGTGGGAGCTGCAGAGCCTTGTTGCTTCTACACCACCATCTTGGCTCTGCCCCTCTATATTTCTTATTGTCATAAATTCTTCCTTTATCTGTAGATCAGACAGGTAAAATTTTCCATGCTCTCCTAATTTACTCATAATATTATCCTTTATGTCTAAATCATGTACTTGTTTTGATCTTCTTTTGGTATACTACATGAGATATTGGTCTGTTCCTTATTTCTGCCAAACTGTTTTCCAGTTTTCCTAGGAATTTTTGTAAAAATAGTGATTTCTTGTGCCCAAAGTTTGGATCTTTGGGCTTATCAAATACTCGATTACTATAGTAATTTACTACTGTATATTGTGTGCTTAATATTTTTCACTGATGCACCACTCCATTTCTTACCCAGATTGTTTTCATGATCATTGCTCTGTGATAAAGTTTTAAATCTGACACTACTAGACTCCCTTCCTTCACATTTTTTCATTGATTCTTTTGATATTCTTGATCTTTTTTTCTTCCAGATGAATTTTATTATTATTGCTTCTATTTGTATAAAATAATTTTTGGTAGTTTGATTGATATGGCACTGAATACATAAATTAATTTAGGTGCTGTTATCATTTTGTTATATTGACGTTACCTACCCAGGAACAGATAATATTTCTTCAGTTGTCAAGAACTGTATTTGTGTGAAAAGTATTTTTAATTGTTTTAACTGTTTTTAAAGTGCCTTTGAACTCTAACATCCTCTACATCTAGGACTCATGGAAGAGGAGTTCAAAAAAATATAAAATAGCTATGCAAAATCTACTCCATTTTGTCCTGAGACACAAACTCAGATTAATGTTGTTACTAATAGCCAAAAATCAGCAAGTAGAAATTGTCCCCTCTCATTCTTCTAGGTAAGGAAAAAAATGGGCAACAGGCTGAGAAATATATTTAAAGACATAATGTCCAAGAGAGCTATACTCTACTCTTTCAAAAGTTCCTTCTTCATTCCTTCTGAGAATTTCTCCTTATACCCTATGTCAGCAAAGGTCTGAGTTTATTGGTCAGTTCTTTCTCTCTCTCTTTGGCCAGAAATGACTGATATAAAATAAAATATATGAAAACAATTTATGAAAAATAAAATAGGTACTGTTGTTGTTTTCCCCTTTATACTAGGAATCCTAATAATTTAGAGAGTGAGGCATGGCAGTGACAAGTAATTTGGAGGTTTACAAGGGAAAACTTTAAGAATGACTAGTAGAATCCAATCTAATATTGATGAATTTTAACAGGAAAAAGTCCAAATTCCTTAGCTTGGTATTCAAGGCTCTCCTAAAACTAGACAACTCTATTTTTCCATCTTAGCTCCCATTGTTCATTTACTTCACTTTCATAAGACTGGTCTCTGTCCCTCTTCTAATATGCCAAGTATGTTCTTACTGATTCTATGTATTTATGTCTTCTTTCATAATACTCTCTCTATCCTTGAATATACCCTCTTCTCATATAAATCTTATAAAACCTTTAAGATACAGCCCATGTACAACCTCCTCCAGGAAGGCCTCTTTGACCCTCCAAACTTATAGTCATTTCTCCCTTTAAACTTATTTTCTGGTGAATATAGTGTTATTGAATCAGAGGACCTGAGTTTGAATCCCTGCTCTGTCACTCTTGTGACCTTAATCAGTCAATCAACAAACATTCCTTAAGCACCTACTATGTATGTGCCAGGCACTGGGCTAGGTGTTGGAGATATGGATGTAAAGATGGAAATCATCCTTATTCTCAAGGAGCTCATATTCTAATGGAAAATACAGCAAGTACATATGTACGGGAGTATAGAATAACTGTAAAGAGAAAAAATACCTATAAATTCAAAGTGCTTAATTGCAGACTAATTTGAAAGAGAAGGCTATTGCCTTTTGAACAAAAGAGTATGTGTAAGAAGGTGGTGCTATGGCAATATTTTTTCTTCTTTTCTAAGTAATATTTTATTGTTTCCTACATGTAAAGATACTTTTTGATGTTCCTTTTTACAAAAATTTTGAAATCAAAATTTTTCTCCCTCTTTGCCTGCTTCCTAAAATGGTAAAAATTTGATACAAGTTATATATGTGTAATTATATAAAACATTCCCATATTAGTTGTGTTGTAAAAGAAGAAACAGACCAAAAGGGAGAAAAAACACAAAAAATAATGTGAAAATGGTATGCTTCAATCTACATTCAGAGTCCATCAGTTATTTCTCTGGATGTGAAAGCATTTTCTCTCATGAATCCTTTGGAATTATCTTGGGTCATTGTATTGCTGAGAGGAGCTAAGTCATTTGTAGTTGATCATCACATAATGTTGTTGTTACTATGTACAATCTTCTCCTGCTTCTGTTCATTTCACTTTGTATCAGTTCACATAATTCTTTCCAGGTTTTTCTGAAATCTGCCTGTGCATCATTTCTTAATAGTATTCCATTACTTTCACATACCACACCTTGTCCAGTCATTCCTCAATTTATAGGTACTTCCTCAATTTCCAGTTTTTTGCCACCACAAAAAGAGTTGCTATAACTATTTTTGTGCATGTAGGTCCTTTCCCCTTTTTTATGATCTCTTTGAGATATAGACTTAGTAGTGGTATTACTGGATCAAAGGGTATGTACAGTTTGGTTGCCCTCTGGGCATAGTTCTAAATTGCTCTTCAGAATAGTTGGATCAGTTCACAACTCCCCCAACAGTATAGTACATCTTGAAGGAAGAGAATAATTCTCTGAGGCAGAGAATAGGAGGAATGCATTGCAGGATTGGGGGGATGGCCTATGTAAAGTCATGGAGATAGGAAATGGAGCATCAGGAGACAGGAACAGAGAGAAGACCAGTTTGGCTGGATGGCAGAGTGAGGAGTAATAGAGAATGAGACTGGAAATATAAATTGGAGCAAGATTTTAAAGAGCTTTTAAAGCTAAGCAAAGGACTTTACATTTGACTCTAAAAGCAATGGGGAGTCACTGAACTAGGACTAGAAGCAATAAGGAGCCACTCTACTACTGAGTAGAGGAGCAACACATTCAGATCTGAGATTAAGAAAAATCGCTTTGGTAGCAATCTGTGCAATGAACTCATAGAGGGAAGGAAGGAAGTCAATTAGGAGGCCCTGGCAATAATCTGTTGGGAGAAGTGTCAGTTAACCCCAGGGCTCCAGATAATTCTCTAAAGACTATTTATTGCAGAGAAGGTGTAAAATGGAATCAGTAGAGGGATTTTCCCCATCTGGGACTTTGCTATATCTGTGAAATCCCAGGTCTTGACTTTTGCCCTACCAGAAAGTCAGAGGGGTGATGGGGGAGGATATAGGAGAGAGCAGATTGGGGGAGGGGGCATACAGTGGGGTCGCTGTTTTGGGGTTGTGGGTAGGGGAAAGACAGGGAGAATATTTGTAACTCAAAATCTTGTGGAAATGAATGATGTAAACTAAAAATAAACAAAAGTTCATTAAAAAAAAAAGATAAGTCTTTGTCAAGTTGGGGAGAGAAAAGAAGACAGGACATTGTGGGCACAAGGAACGAATTAAGCCAGGTACTCTCTGTCCCCAGGGAGGAAGAGGAGGCAGAATTGTAGAATTTTGGCTGTTTTGTTGTCAAGTAGTCTTTACTGTTTAAACCTTGGAAGATTTGAAAAGTCAGGCAGGTGAGTAATTTGAATCAGCATCTCAGGCAGTTTGGGAGCTATTATCTGTGCATGGTGAAAACAACAAATGTACTATCTTCCCTAGGCATTCAGGCATGGAATTGAACAAACAGGGCTCTGCATTTTTTATGGGAAAGATTCAGCATAGTAGAAGACATGAATTACATAAAGTAGCAGAATTTATTTAATCTCAAAATCCTTATAAACTAAGGGGACCAGGTGTCCAGCATTAGGCTGAACAGTCTTGGATCTCGCTTTTTTCTTCTTTTTTATGCCTGGAGATGTCCCTAGAATATCTTCCATTGACACATTTTGTCACTCCCAAATCTCTAGGAATTAAATTTTTTTTCTTTCCTCTCCTTTAATTTCCCCTTTCTTCTTCCTTGTCTTTCTGCACATAATTTGTACATTTCTCTGCTTAAATGCCTCCTTAAAATATTCTCTTGTTTCTCCTTTCCAAAGAATCTTTTATGTCTGCTCCCATAGACCTCTATTAATTGGTCCCCTCCCCTTTCTGGTTTAATTTACCTTGCCTAGGTCAGATCCCACATTTTATTAATAATTAAAAACATTTTTGACAGGTCTGGTGATTTCATCGGTGCAGGAAATCTCTGGTGAGGAACTGTACCATTCAGTGCAATTGGTACCTGCTCAAAAAAGACTAGTCTTAAACAATTGATTGGGGGTATTGAAAAGTTAAGTGACTTGTCCAGGCTCACACAAAGAGTGGCATATGAACCCATGCGTACCTGATTCTAAGGCTAGCTCTCTTACCACTGCAACACAGCACCCATCTGATGGTGAGAAAAGCTGCCATTTAAATGGCACTGACATTTTTGCAAAGCACTTTGCCTCTATTATTTCTGCTCGTGGTGATACTCTAGTCATGCCATCTCTTCAGCATCTCTCCCATAGTGCTTAACTTCCATTCTTTTAAAAAAATCTTTATAACAATTTTTTCAGAGGTAAATGCTACTCTTAGAAACCTGTTTTACAGATGAGAAAACTAAGGCTCATAACTCCAAGAAGTATTTAATAAATGCCTACTTCCTGCTAGGTACCTGAGGTTACTAAAACAAAAAAAACCAAACAAGAGTCCCTCAAGGAATATGCATTTCATTTAGGGAAAACAAAATGTAAGCAGAATGTTAATTATAAATTACATAGAGAAAAGCTAAATGATTTGTCCGGAGTAAGTATATGAGGGAGGATCTGAACCTAGATTCTTGATTGTACATGTAGCATTCTATCCACTGCACTACACTGTCTCTGATGAATCCTTTTGTTGCTGTTCATTTCAGTATGCCAAACTCTTTGTGATCCTATTTGGGGTTTTCTTGGCAAAGACACTGGAGTGTCCTTCTCTAGCTCATTTTATAGTTGAAGCAAACAGGGTTAAGTGACTTGCCCGGGGTCACACACAGCTAGTAAGTGTCTGAGGCCAGATGAATGTAGGTCTTTCTGACCAGGCCTGATGCTCTATTCACTGCACCACCCACATTCCAGGAAATACTTAACATTTACAATAAACATGGGAGTCTCCAACTCAGATGCTTTATATTTAATGCTTAATATCATTCTGAAATTATCAGGGAAGAACAAAAAGGCAGTTTTTATTGCTAAGCACTTGGCCAATGTTGTGCTCTGTGTGAGTGTATGTGTATGTGTATAAAATGACGATGGTGAAATGCCAGAAGGTGTGTGCCTACCCATTTCTCCAGTATCTCTTATAACATTTGACTTTAATTCTTCCATATTAAATACTGCTACCAGTGAGTCAGCATGGTAGTATTTAAAATTACAGATTTCCCACAGTAACTAAAGCCTTAATTCAAAATTAATGTCTGCTTTCCTTGGGGGTGAGGGGTAGGCAAGGTGGAGAAATCTCATGAAAACAACAAGAATGGTATTATCATATGAGGTGTTTGATTTAATACTTAAAAATCCATGTGGGTAACCTGGGGGATTGTTGTTATTAAAACATTTATCCCTACCCTTTTAAGCCATGCTTAAAAATTCAAAAGCAGCAGGTCTATTGTTGAGTAAAATACGCGGCTTGAAAAACATCAGAGGTATTTAATAATGATGTCATTTTATCACGTTAGCTATTCAATTAAGTACACTTGAGATATAAAATTAAATGATTAATAAGTACTTGGCAGTTTGGGGGAAATTACATGCCATACCAAATACTGAAAACTCTGCATCTCCTCTGTAAGCCTGACCAAAATTCAGCTCAGTGTGCTCATGGTTGGTAGACACATTTGTCTGTGTACTTTAAAGACATTAAGAGGGAAGGAATACACCTAATACAACCGTATATTTGAAAAAACAGTTCACATGTTATTTTTTAAATGAGAAAACCTTATGAATGAGTTCTAATGTGGACAATGAAAAAGCATTCATTCTTTTTGAAAGGTTAAGTATGATCAGGGTGGTAGATGACCCTGTTCTTCACTGATGCTTTTTGCCTTTCATAAAGATTTCCTCATGAATTGTGGAAAAACATAAAAGAGGTGTTAATTTCTCATTTGTGGAAATGGGCCGTGGGTGAAAGTTAAGGGTGAAACATGTAGAATCATAACTGGAGTGGGGGTGGGGTCACTAGAATTTTTCTCCAGGGCACCAAAATTTGGATGGCACTATCAGCACCTGAAACCCTTTAGCAACACATGCATGGTGCCCAAAGGCATGCTTCCTCCTCTAGCAGACCCAAAGGTCTGCTAGCAGAGCTCCTCTCTGCTTTCATGTCTCTTGACCTGGGAACAAGCACTGCTAGTTACGGCTCTTGATATAAATAATCCTTTGTTCAGTGGTAGGTTGAATGTAGCTGGACTGTGGTACTGGAAAAGCTATGTGACCTTAGACAAAAACAAATGAAGTTCACATGGAAAATGAAGGTGATGAAGATGCCCTTATTTGTCAAAAAGGAGAATGCCACATGTCTTCTATAGCCTTCTAGTTCTTTGCTGAAGATCAAATGTGATAAAGCAAGTGAAATTGTTACGTTGCATATGTTGAGACTCTTAAATATTGTGACTCTAAGAAGGACATACTTTTGTCCCTTTTGATTAGGCATCTGGGTGGCACAGTGGACAGACTGCTAGCTCTGGAGTCAGGAACATCTGAGTTCAAATATGGCCTCAGATATTAGCTGTGTGACCCTGGCTATGTCACTTAACCCTGTTGGCTTCAGTCTCCTCATGTGTAAAATGAGCTGGAGAAAGAAATAACAAACCACTGCAATATCTCTGCTAAGAAAACCCCAAATGGGGTCATGGAGAGTAGTATGTGACTGAAATGACTGAACATCATACTGAGACCAAAGTCACACAGCTCATGTCAGAGGGAAGAATTGAACCCATGTGCTCTAACTCTAGATGCAGAATGCTTTCCCGTACCCTGGCTCCTAAAGAGTAATTCATGCTTCCTGCGAAGAGATAAACTAATTATGGAATTTGCAAAAATATACAACTGAAGGAAGCTTTTAAAGGTTTTTTGGAGGGGGTTTTTCTGAAATGGTGAATGACATTCATACAGGATTAGACAAAATAACCTCATTTGATCCTCACAACAGGACTAAGAGGTAGGGGCTACATTTACTGTTACCCCCAATTTACAGTGAGAAAACTGACGCACCATGATACAAAGTGGACATGATCATAGTTGTGTACATAGTAAGTGCTAGAGGCAGGATTCAACTTGACTTGAAGTTCAGTGCTCTGTTCTCAGAGGGTGGCTAGGTGGGGCAGTGGATAGAGCACCAGGCATGGAGTCAGGGAGACTTATCTTCCTGAGTTCAAATCTGGCTTTATACACTTACTGACTGTGTGACTCTGGACAAGTCACTTAACCCTTTTTGCCTCAGTTTCCTCATTTGTAAAAGGAGCTAGAGAAGAAAGTGGAAAACCATCCCAGTATCTTTGCCAAATGAAGTCATGAAGAGTGACTGAAAACAACTGATCAGAAAAGGGAAAATAATCATTCATGTTTCTTGCACTTTTGAGTTTATAAGGCATTTTTCTCACTCCAGCTCATCCTTCACTCAATTATCAAAATGATCTTCCTAAAGTGCATGTCTGACTATGTCAACTCACCCACTCAATAAACTCCTGTGATTCCCTGTAACCCCTTAAGATCAAATTTAAAATCCCCTGTTTGATGTTTAAAGCCCTTTATAACTTCTCCTCCCTCAACTTCCCCCCCAAGGTTCCCATCTTAAACCATACTCCTCCTTGCCCTCCATTTATTTTGAGATAGTCACATTTGCCTCTTCACTATTTATCAAACACCATACTCCATCTTCACACTCTGGGCATTTTTACTGGCTGTCCCCATTCTTGGAATGCTATTCTTCTTCATCTCTTCCTCCCGGCTTCCCTGGCTTTCTTCAAGGCTCAGCTAAAATCCTACCTTCTACATGTAGGAATCCTTCCCTGCTTTCCCTTAATTCTGGCACCTCCCCTCTGTTTGTTATTGTGAACTTATCTTGGATATAGGTTGTTTGTACATGATTGTTTGCCTGTGGTCTCTCCCATTAAATTGGGAGATCCTTGAGAACAAATATTGTCTTTTGCTTTCTTCACTTCTCTA
The DNA here is from genome assembly GCA_028627135.1 of Pseudochirops cupreus. Lineage (NCBI taxonomy): Eukaryota > Metazoa > Chordata > Mammalia > Diprotodontia > Pseudocheiridae > Pseudochirops > Pseudochirops cupreus. The sequence continues at coordinate 9,141 of JAQQSU010009273.1, forward strand.
GTTTTCGGCACAGTACTTGGCACATGACATCATAGGTGCTTCATAAATGTTTATTTGTGACTGACTTACAAGAACTGTTTGAGTTGGATAGGTAATCAGAGTGCAAAAACTATTAGCCTCATTTGTCAGATGAGGAAACTGAAGTTTGGAGGAGGAAAATGAATTGTCCAAAGTCACATAGTGGCTTAGCATTGGAGATGAACTTCATGCCCAGGTCTCTTGACTCCAAAGGCATTGTACTGTTCTCTACACTATAGTAGACTGACATTTATGGAACTTTGTACAACCAAAGTCCTATCAAAACAACATAGCATGTGAAGCTAAGATGGCAGAGCAAAAGCAGGGACTTGCTTGAGCTCTCCCCCAAAACCCCTCCAAATACCTGTAAAATATGACTCTAAACAAATTCTAGAGTTATAGAACCCACAAAATGACACAGTGAAACATATCTCCAGCCAAAGACAGCTTGGAAGGTTGAAAGGAAAGGTCTATTGCACCAGGTTGGGAGTAGAGCACAATCCGGCATGGGCTGCACTGGCACAGACAGGGCTGCAGCAGGGCTCAGGGACTGACTCACTGTGTGTGCTGGTTTCCAGACTTCTCAACCAACAAAGAGCAAAGACAGCATGAAGGTCAGTGGAAAAACTCTGTGGGACCTGGGTGAGAGGACTAGGGTCCAGCCCCAGTCCTGGGACAATGGAGGTGGTGGTGGTGGCTGTGGCAGCAGCAGCAACAGCCACTGCTCCTGGAGCTTCCAACCCACAGATGGCATGGGGGTCAGAGGGTGATTATAGGGATCTTTTTACTGGCTCAGAGACAGAATTCTCCTGCTTTGCCCTGCTCGTACCTGGGTTGCAGTCCTGGGTGGGGGTCCTGGGCTGAGTAGGACCATTGAAATGCTGGGTCTTGTGGTAGTGGTGGAGAGGGAATCCTCCTCACAGTTCCAAGGCAGAAAAGAGTGCTTGGGGTCACTTACAGACCAGAGCACAGGCCAGAAAAAAACCAAACACCTCTTCTTTGAACACACCACCTTGGAAGAGCTGAAAATTTACAGGTCCCTAGCTTCACAAAACCCCTGAAACCTGGGACACTACACCCACCTCCAACCCCACCCCCAGTGCAAGCAGAGTTCTACCTTAACAAAGAGTTAGAAGGTCAAGTATTTGACTAAAAAAATTAGTAAACACTGCAAAAAAAAAACTCAGACTATAGAGTTTGACAACTTACATTGGTGTCAAAGAAGATCAAAACATACAACCAGAAGAAGACAATAAAGTCAAAGCTCCTACATTAAAAGCCTCCATGAAAAATATGAATTGGTCACAAATCATGGCAGAGCTCAAAAATGATTTTGAAAATCAAGCAAGAGAAGTAGAGGAAAAATTGGGAAGAGTAATGAGAGTGATGCAAGAAAATCATGAAAAATGAGTCAACAGTTTGCTAAAGCAGATCACAAAAAATACTGAAGAAAATAATGCCTTAAAAAATAGACTAACCTAAATGGCAAAAGAGGTCCAAAAAACTGATGAGGAGAAGAATGCCTTAAAAAAATATTTGGTCAAATGGAAAAGACAGTCCAAAAACTCACTGAAGAAAATGAGTCCTTCAAACTTAGAATGGAGCAAATGGAAGTTAATGACCTTATAAGAAACAAAGAAATTATAAAACAGAACCAAAAGAATGAAAAAATAGAAGGCAATGTGAAATATTTCCTTGGAAAAACCACTGACCTGAAAAATAGATCCAGGAAAGAGAATTTAAAAATTATTGAACTACCTGAAAGCCATGATCAAAAAAGAGCCCCGACATCATTATTCAAGAAATTTTCAAGGAAAACTGTCCTGATATTCTAGAACCAGAAGGGAAAACAGAAATGGAAAGAATTGTCTCTTGAAAGAGATCCCAAAAGGAAAACTCCTAGGAATTTTGTAGCCAGATTTCAGAGTTCCAAGGTCAAGAAGAAAATATTATAAGCAACCAGAAAGAAACAATTTGAGTATTATAGCAGCTTCTACATTAAGAGATTGGAGGGCTTGGAATATGATATTCTGGAGGTCAGGGGAGCTAGGATTAAAACCAAGAGTCACTGACCCAGAAAAACTGAGTATAATACTTTAGGGGAAAAATGGTGTCATGACAAGAGAATTTGAAGATTTTCCCTGCCCATCAATAAGCTTAAGAGAATTTGTGAACCTTCTCTGATTTGAAAATATACTCTGCCACCTAATAGGCTGAATGTGGTCACATGGAGTCTGTGGTAGGAGGAGTTTGGTGAAGGGTGGAGCAGAACTCGACAGAAGAAGCTTGCTTAGGGGAGGTTTGTTTTTCAGGAAGGCCCACAGAGGATTACTTTGTAACTAGGCAGTGGGTCATGGAGGTTGTGGTGTTCTCTGACCCTGGAAAAGGCTATATATATTTCAGAGGTGAAGTTTTGCTTTTGCTCTTTGGGAAGAGTTGTGTGATTTGGCCAGATGAGATCCTGGGCAGCTGTTGAGCCCTCCAGCTTTGAAAACCCAGATGTTGCTGCTTCTCTCTCTGGTAACTAACTATGTTTGTAATGGTCAGACAGCTAGAAGCCCTGTCTGTTAGTCTATTGAACTGTGTTATTTTCTCTCTCTGCATTTTTGTCTGCTTGTAATTTCTGTTTGTATTTTTTGAAGTTCAGGGTGCTGACTTTTCCCCCTGAATGAAATGAATTATGTATGTGTGTATGTGTGTGTGTGTGTGTGTGTGTATGTGTATAAATAAATCATATATGATATCTCTTATATATCATATATAATATATGATATATCATATATGCACATATAATTTATGATATATCATATATATAATTGATCACATATAATATATGATATAGAAAATATACATATACATCATTTATGATATAGCTTATATATCATATATAATATATGATATATCATATACACATATATAATTTATGATATATTATATAGATTATATATATGTGTGTGTGTGTGTGTGTGTGTGTGTGTGTGTGTGTGTGTACATATCACTTTGTACAACAAAAGTCTATCAAAACAATACAACAGTTGGAGCCAACATGGCAGAGTAAAAGCAGGGACTTACTTGAGCTCTCCCCCTAACGCCTTCAAATGCCTGTATATCTAACTATCTATCTATCTTTGTTTAAAGCAGTGGTTCTTAACCTTCCTAATGCCGTGACCCTTTAATACAGTTCCTCATGTTGTGGTGACCCCCAACCATAAAATTATTTTCATTGCTACTTCCTATCTGTAATTTTGCTACTGTTATGAATTGTAATGTAAATATCTGATGTGCAGGATGTATTTTCATTGTTACAAATTGAACCCACAGATTGAGAACTGCCGGTTTAAAGTAAGATTGTTACCCTCTTTTGTGCTGCTTTCCTTTAGAAAAGCAGGTCAAAGAACCTGTTCTTGCAGCCATTCTGGGTATGATAGGGTGCTTGCTGTTACAAATGGACATTCAAGGAAATAGAGGAATTTCAAGCATTCTTTTTATTTTATTTTATTTTATTTTTTTAAATTTACTCATTTACTTTTAATTTACAAGATTCAGTTCCACAATCACTTGAGTTTCAGATTTTCTC